>OU015491.1:116030287-116127330 GCA_907164885.2 Dolomedes plantarius | reverse complement strand
ATTAACATGAAAAATAAATCAAATTACGCACTATTATGCAACGGCCGATAGTTGAGTTCAAAAGTTATGAATAATGACCGCGAGTGGCCTTACTGTCGCATTCTCTCGTTTGTCATTTTTAAAAGCACTCCCAGAAGGCGAATGTTTTTAGCAGTAGACACCAAAAGAGATATTAATACTTTAAACACTTTAAATATTAATACTCTTATCTTCGGGGATCTTAATGCACAACATAAACTTTGGAACTGCACCACCCATAACTACTAAGGTAATATTATTTATGACTTTACGAGTAAAACTAACGTCGACATAATAGCATCCCTATTTCCCACTCACTTTAACAACAATAGCAGTAGCATTATAGACTTGCCCTCGTAAAAGGTTTTCCCCATAAAATTTTAGATTATTAACCCATTAATGGCCAACATCGAATTCTTTAAATTTGATGTTGAAAAGAAAATTTAAATTTTCTTTACCTAATTATGTTTGTACAGGTGCAAAATGAACTGAAAAAAGAATAAAAAAATTTCCTGCCTTAAAATTTTAATTTTTATTCAAAATAATGTTTCCGTCCTATAAAAAGGACGCTAGGCACGGGAGGGTGCAGGTTTTACACAAACATTTCAACCGTTAGATTTTCTAAAACTATTCTTTTTAATGTCGTTTTTAGATAAATAAACGCATGAAACAAATGGAACCCTGCGAAAAAATGCATAATAAAATAAACGCAAGGAATTTAAATTTTATTTTAATCATTTAAAATAAATCAAAACAATTTAAAAAGCTAAAAATGCAAAAGTTAAAAGGCAAAAATTTAATAAATTATGTCTTATGATAAATTTTACACACTTTTATATTTAAATTTACATGTAAAAAGGGCTTATCAAAATACATAATAATGAAAAATCTATTCGTAATTTTTTTTACACAATTTATATACAAGCCATTTTGTGTGAAAGATTTTAAAGCATTTATCATGCAATCCAACTAAACATTTATTGCATTTTCTTGTGGATTTTTTGCCACAGTAGGCGCATCTTATCTGTTTCGACTTCACAACAATTAAATGATCTTTTCAGTCATACCGGACATCACCAGACACTCATTTTGAAAGTTTTTTTGGTTTCCCTGCATCCAGACTGTTATTTGGTCTCTTACTGTACTTAGAAAAATATGTCTGACAGATTTCCCTTCTAAATTGGAGGAAATCTATTCTGTTACTGTCATTAGAAGGGCATAATCTTTACAGTAGCCACGCATTTTGGATTGATGCTTCTAAGCTAAACAAAAACAGTGGCCACCACCATTTTTTAGACCGTATGGAACACCGGTATTGTGCAAGATTTTGATACATTCGATCGGTGCCTCCTATAAAATTATTATATTGAGACACAATATACGGTTGGTCAATCTCTACAAATCTTTTATCAATATTCAATCACAGTTTGGCCTGAGCTACAGGTTTAATACCATAATGGTTAGACGCCAAAGTAACGACACTATTGTCATTCCACCGAACCATTTTAAAAATTGTGCTGTTCTGAAAATCAAAACTTCCCCTACTCTTCTTTTTAACAGATTTAACATCTTCAAGTGGACATTTTTCAGTTCTATTAACCCGTATAGTGCCAGTTGCTCCCATTCATTTTTCTGTTAACTTATCGATTAAAGCAGGTGATGTAAAAAGATTATCAAAAAATAAGTCATACTGCTTATTTTCCGGTAGCTAGGAAATTAGATCCAGAACAACTGCACCACCCATACCAATTCCATATTCATCCGAAACAGCTCCCGCTCCTCTTTACGGCTGAAATTGAATTAAATATTCAATTTTAGTATTAATCATCATAAATTGAGAAAAAAAGACTCATTCGTACAGCGGAACAGGTCCGAAAAACATGTACCCATCCGTGCTTAGCGTCCTATATATTGAACGCTACGCAAAAGAAAATATAACAGAGTTCAAAGATAATTTTAACAATTTTGAAAGATACGCATTTAAGAAAAGAGTATTGACTATGATAACAGCATAAAATATTTTCGTAACATTGAAAAACAATAAAATAAACTTACTTTTTGCGTGACGCCATTTTGAAAAACTAAAAAACGACTAACTCTGAATTTAGAGCTTCAAAGCAGAAATAGAACATTAATATAGTGCTCCCATCTGTTGGATGATAAAAAATACAACACTTTATCATGATATTCGGCTATTTGGATCGAAAAAAAATTCAGTGATTTAGAGCTTATTATGTAAGCCCTCTTTTAAAAGGACGCTAGGCACTAATGGGTTGACATCCTTTGCGAACTTTCATCTCATCATAACCCTGTAGAAATTAAAATTCCACTTGATCGTAATCCCTTAATTATCAACTACACAAAACACGTCAACTGGAAAATATTTACTAACGAGCTTAATAATATCCCTTACATCCCCCCCATAGTAAATAACGTAACTGAACTAGAAAACCTTGTAACCAGTATTGCTACTAATTTAAATATCTGCCTAAACAATAGCACCAAACTTATACCCCGCAAGTTAAAACTCACCAAGATCAACAACCTAAAATTATAATTATGTAACAATAAAAATAGAGCGCGTAAAAGTTTTCAAACTAATAGAACTTCTGAAAATAAAACTAATGTAAACAAAGCTCAGGAAGACCTAAAGTATTATCTCCGTGACCTTTCTAACAAAAACTGAGAAAATTGCCTTAAATCTTTACACACTACTAACAACTCCATTTGGCGAGCCGCTAAACACTTCAAAAACCCATACCGAACTATTCCCCCTTGAATGACCCCGACCTAGATTCGCACGCTATAACAGTGATATAGATAAGAGTAACCTCATAGGGAAAAACTTCGCTAAAAACTTCACTCCCAATCCCGTACTTATACTAGAATTGAAAACATTGTTAAAATAGTTTAAATCATTTTCTTTCTACGCCTCATGAAAGTCTTACTTCCTACATTGTCTCTACTGATGTCCGTGAAATTAAAAATCTTGCCAAAAGAAAATCTCTTGGTTAGGACAATATTAACAATACCGTGCTGAAGCATCCACCCAAAAATATATTTTCAATATTACAATTGTTATGATATGAAACCAATCCATTTGTCTTGTTACAGTTATGAACTTCAGTTTTTTTTAAACTAAATTATTTAAGCCCTCTGGAAGTAAATTATTTGCCAACTTGTAAATAAATATGATAATTTTTCACATTCAAGTATTTAAATTAGAAAAAAATTAAATTGTTTTCATAGAAATAATTTCTTCCTCAATTTTAGTAAAATTAAATCCTCCCCCGCCCCCCACGACTAACTGATGTAACATTAATGTTAGAGGTTACTAAACCAGTTTTAAAAAATGGATCTTCTAAAACATCGATGTTTAAAAAATCATCGAGGATTTTTCTTCGATGTATTATTAGCATCGATGTTTTAATATTGAATATCGATGTTTCAAAACATTGATGTTTTGTTGTCGATGTCGCATCCCTAATCTCGATCGATCGTTCCCTGAATGATCGTTTTCCCGTATGTGTCGCTTATTTCCCTAATTCCCGACGATCATATTACTTTGATGACTTCCCGCATTTTTCGTTCAGTTCAGTCGGTACCTTGAAAAAGGATGGATCGAGATTCCACTGAAATAACAAACCCATCTGTTAGTGATCGCAGTTAATATTAAAACATGTAACAATAATTTCATAAGTTATCCATACTTACATCTGTGTGTTATCTACAGTTACCCGAACTTGTAGAATCTTCTAATTTAGGAGTGATTAAATTTGCTCATTTTTCATAGTCTTCCAGTGTGGCTAATTTTGTTAACACTGAGTTGGTATTAAATCTGTTCTCAATCCCACAGCTAACGACATACAAGGTGAGAAGTTTTCATATCCCTATCGTACGTATAATTCATAACATTTCCATTTTGTTATAAACCTGATGCGGGGAATTATATGTATTTTTCAGACTGTATATTAGATTTTCAATGATGTATGATAAAGAAAACATTTTGTAAAAAAGTAAAAGCATGTTATTTACCATTTACAGGGAACACTGAATCGAATAATATCGTATCCAGATATTTGAGAAAAGGCTAAATATTTTGTGCATGTATTTATAACAAGTAATTTTTTAAATAATTTTTAGAACGTATTATGTTAGTAAGCAGAAAACTTGTTCTGACGCATTGAAAAACAGAGTTAAAAATCTACGAGCTTAGCTCTGATATTGAGATTAATGAACGGAAAAGTATGGAAATAAAAATAAATCAATTGACATTAGCAATGAAAATATCACTTACGTTTTAAACCTTAATAATTGTCTTCATATTTGACGTAGTTACTTTTCCTCTTGACTCAAGGCTTTTGAAAATGTTAAAGGATTGAATTGTGGCAAGTGATAAGTTAAAGGAATGACGTAATATTTGAAAGGTATGTAAGTAATCCAGACATAATATAAGTGTCATTTTTACTACCCATCCTTGAGGTTTGGATGCTAAATATTATTACTTCCTTTGAAGTCATTTTTCAAAAGATACACTTCAAAATGTGCTTTAAAAGATAATTGCGATATTTAGCCTCAAAATTTACGACCTCAGAAATTATAATTTTGAGTTATAGTTTGTAAATCTGCTCTATAGCAAATATTGACGTTAATAGACTTTTTTCCGTTTGAAAGAGTGGTCTGCACGAATTATATATAAGGAGCAGATAAATGCATTGCAGTTACAAGCTGAGCTTTAGAGAATATCCGCTCAATATTCCTGAAAGTCCCAGTGTACTTAATCTGCGATCATGAAGGCTTTTGTTTTCGCTTTCTTACTTATTTTGATCATAGAAGAAGGGGTGAGTTTTTGTTTTTATTAGATTACTATTTTTCTGCATCCAAGCATTCCTGAATATTTACTAGAATTTTGTCTTAAGCTGTTAAAATTTTGATGCGATATTTTTCTTTTGAATTACGCTTACGGATATCACACATCAAATGCTGATGTTTCAACGAGAAAGTAATATTAATGTGGGAACTAACTTGGGAAGGTAAAATCTGAATCGAAGGGCAGACTTTCAAATAACTGTGCGTCGAAAAGTTTGCTGTCACATGTTAGGTTCCTCTTAATGTTAGTTTTGCCAAATGCGCAATGCATGGCCGTCATATATTTAAAATAAAATATTCTTTTTTGCTAATGCATAGACTTTCGCACAGATCGGGGAAATTGCTAAATACGTTTTATCTGGGAGCACCCCACAAGTGAGTTAATGTTGCTCCCTTGGTGTAACCTTAATTTCGATGGATATCTGGGGGGATCGCACCTTCCCCCAACCAATGACTTCGTGAAAGGACTTTCCAATTAACGGATTTAAGGTGTCCATATCTGACCTAGACGCGAAGGTGGCGTCCGTCGAAATTTGATCTGAGAATCCCCAGCTAGAAGCCCAACGCACTTCCACCCTAGGGTTAAAAAAATATATCAAGATACAGTAAAACATCGCTTATACGGCCCTAGTTGATCCGGATCTCCGGATAATCTCCGTGATCTCCGGATAGATTTGTAGACATTATTACCACGTTTTTATTAACTCGCTTTCTTGTTTGTCCAGTACAAATCTTATAATCGATTTTTAACTAACTCCCCGACTAGCTAGACATTTGAAACTTTTAGAATAGCCCAGAACACGATGACAATGCATTCTTTTAATACTTCTAGCTATCTTTAAGCAGAAAGTATCCTCAAGGTCGATCGAATTCAATGCTTGCACTTTTGCGTAACGGCGTTTGACGATTTTGAAAACAGAATACATTTGAATTTAGTTTGTTTACAAAAATATTGTGCGAAAAATTAAAAAAAATTATAAATGTTGGCAGTTTAAAAAGTCTGTGAATAGTGGAAGCGACTAAAAAGTGATTAAAATTAAATAAAAGAAAGTGAAAAAGAATAATTAAGTGAAGGTTTGTGCAATTAAGAGAGAAAAGGAGAGAAAAATAAAAATAATTAAATAGGAAAATACTAAATTTGTGATTTGGCGAAATAAGAGGTCTTTCCAGTAAGTTTGGAGCAGTCAAACTCTTCAATGCGCAGTCCTTCCAAGGTTCTAACTCGGCTTAATGCGACATAAGCCTGTCCCTTGGCGAAGAGTTTTTTTTTCCGAGGTGCAGAACTGCGTGGTTCACGGTACATCCTTGTATTTCGTGCACAGTGCAGGCTTCTCATTTTCCTTTAAGTTGATGGGATAATTCATCAAAACTTTTTTTTAAAAGTATTTATTTATACATAGAATTCTCAAGTTTATATGATTGAACAGAAAATTTGAAAAGGTAGTATATAAAAAGTTCTTTTTATCTTGTAATTATTTTTATTTAATGTTCACATTAGATAATAACTATTAACCATTATAGCAAGAACGTAACTACAAGTACGCCGAATATTCGCTTTTTAGTTTGATTCAATGAACAGTTCCTGCATAGATTGTACAAAAAATTATGGTAATAAAATGCTTTTTGTTGAGTTTAAGACGGCTTAATTAGAGTTACCATTTCATTGTTAAGAAATGATGCGAAAACTTATTTATATATATTTTTTATGTCTTGTAAACACTACTATGTAATTTTGTTACAAAACATAGTTTTTATCGTAATTAACGGTCTGCTTATTTAAGGATTTTGTTTTGCTTATTACCCATATTACCCGGATTATCCGGAGTTTCTATTGTCCGGATTGATCCATATATATATATATACATATACGTATATATATATATATATATACATATATATACATATATATATACATATATATATATATATATATACATATATATATATACATATATATATATATATATATACATATATATATATACATATATATATATATATATATATACATATATATATATACATACATATATATATATATATATATATATATATATATATATATATATATATATACATATATATATATATATATATACATATATATATACATATATATATATATATATACATATATATATAGATGCATGCATAAATATATATATATAAACTCTTGCCGTAAAAGTGGAATAACCAATGCCGAAAAAGAGTAACAATTTTCCGGCAAATTCTAATAGAAATGTCCGTACATCAGGAGTTCATTTCTTATGACTTTTCTTGAGAAAGTCAGAGGTCCCAGTTAGTCAGGATAAACGAGGTTATACTGTATGCAGAATCACTTAAAAGTATAAAATCTAAGATGAAAGAATGTTATGTAACACCTTTTATTTACTTTTATCTTATTAAATTTCGTTCTATACGTAGCTCACCAGCTAAAGAAAATATTCTAAAACAACTAATAAAATGTCTAATTTATGCTTGTTCATAACTTGAGAGCTTTTAAGAGAAAGGTAAGTGAATGAAAAAAAAATCTAATCCCAAAAATATTGCATCTGATTGTACAAAATATTTGACGTTCCTCTTAATACAGCGTTTATCAAATAAATAAAAAAAAGTTTTTAAGACATTATTATAAAGTTCTTGAAACTTAATTTTTATGAAAACTTTCAAGTTAATAATAAAATACGTTTATATGGAAATGTTTGATTAATGCTAGATTTCTAAATTCCCAAAGCAATCAGACACGTTCCAAATTTGAAAAATTTAACCACCCTTTTTCAGAAGATGGAACAGTATTTATGTAATAGGATAATGGGTAAAAAATCTTTGAATAAATGTCTGTAAAAATTTATTCAAATATTTGAATGGTTGTTTGTAAAAAAATACATAATTTTTTATCCAATCCTTTATTGATATTTAAGAGTTATAGCCTGGTGTTTAGCACTAAATAGAAAGAAATCAATAGAATTTACTGTCAGATCAGCTTGTTACATTTTAGTAGAAGGATAAAAATCTTTTTGAAGTTTTGTAATAGCATATGAAAATGTATATGGGAATTGATACGTAAAGTACTAATTACGTAACTCTTTCCTTCTACAATATACCACCAAATTTTATGATAACAACTGTAAGAGACTAGACAACGACTAGTCCTGTATCTTATGATTTCTTACGGTTGGTAGAACCTAAGGCATGGCATATGGTATGCCCGAGTAAAATGTACACGGTGTAGGACAACTGACTTGTTATCTGTCTATTCTAAAAGAAAGTAACTCCCGCTGCCGCTGTGAAAAACTTGTCACGCTACCTCCTCCAATACTGCTAGGTGTATGGAGTCGAGATCAATACCAATGGATGCAGAAAAATCGGGGGACCAAAGTAAGAGATGTCTCATCTTCGTCGGACTTTAAGTTTTTTTAATTTATGTTTTTGGGGAAAATATTGACTTTTTCATCTTCAGATTACGATAACTCGCCAAAAAACTATCGTAGAATTTTGATCTTTTTACAATCTAAGACTACAGACATTTCACTTTCAAACTAGACCTCATTTGTTTAAAAATATTTTAAAACAGACTAATATTTTCATCAAAAAATGATACACAGTTTTTCAAGAAATATCGTCCCATATGTGGATGTAATATCGATGCTCCTCGAGTTTTTATCTTACAAAGAAAATATTTACATCATCTAGAAGCTGAAAGCTTTCTTATTCATATAAACCTAATTTCAAGTCTCTATCTTAAAATTTCGATTTTTAATTCAATTTTAAACCTGATAATTCAACAGTGATGAAAAGCCCTTCGTATAAGGGTGACAACAGTAAATGGATGGAATCTGTTACATTGCTCGAAAATCACCCCTATGTATCTCGCTATTAGTCCTAACAGAGGAAAGATGTAAAAATGATTTAAAACGATCTTTGTTGCCATTTTCATTTTAGAAGTTCATTTGTTCAGTTTATTATTTTTTTTCAAAAGGGAAATGTATCTTTATCAAGATAAATACTTCATGCACGACCGTTATTTTTATACTGAATTCTTGAAATTTTTTTTAATCTAAAGAGAAGCAAAGAGTGGCAACAAAGGTTAAACTCTCAAACATTGTTTTGCTGTTCTTGTAAGTTACCCGACTTCAAAAAACGTTTGAAATTTATATTATATTTACAATACTTATCCTTGTATTATTTAATTTATTTATTGATTTATATATTATTAATTAATTAATTTACTATAGCTTACTTTAATACAGCTTAACAAAGGTTAAAACTTTCACACATTGTTTTGCTGTTCTTGAAAGTTACCTGACTTCAAGAAACGTTTGAAATTTATATTATATTTATAATTCATATCTTTATATTATTTATTTCTTGATTTATATATTATTAATTAATTAATTTACTACAGCTTACTTTACTACAGCTTATCTTTTATATTATATTTCTTGTTTACTGCAGCATTGATTTTTTAATCTTAATCTTAATTTTTTATATTAATTATTCTTATTTTCTGTTTATATTATATTCCTTTTATAATACATTATATTCAGTATTTCTTGCTTTCAGTTTATATTATATTCTTTTATCCGTTTTTAGTACAGCATTGATTTTTTAATTTTGCTAATATAAGACGTGTATTGAAAAAAATGCCTAAAAGAAAGTGCGGTATAACTGGTGATAAAAAAAGAAAACGAAGTGCTCAGGCACAGAGGGAACGAAGAGAAAGGCAAGGTAAAGAGGAAGTTTCAACAAGACATGGGGTGCAAACTGAAAGACTTCAGTTAAATAAACACTTTGAAACAGTAGGACTTGAAGTAGATAAACTGGAACACAAACGTGCTGCCAACCGTTCAGAAAATATGTCAGAACAACGATTGCACAAAAAACGCATGTCAGATAGGAGAGAAAATATGTCACAGATTTGACTTGAAAACAAGCGTGCAGCAAACAGGACAGAAAACATGTCAGAGATGCGACTTCAAAAAAAAGCGCAGAGGAGACAAGACAGAAAACATGTCTAAAGAAAGAATAAAAGTGAGTCGAGCTGCAAAGAGAAGTAAATTACATGTTGAAGAAGAAGGATCCTGTGATCAGCAAGAATTATTGGAGGAAAAAGGTAGTGCCACAACTAAATTATTAAACTGAATAGAAACAATTTTAAATGATGATGTTATGGAAACGGAAACAAAAATATCTGAATCTACAGAACTCCAGGATCAAATGAATTCTAAAGTTGAAAAGTTAAGAAAGCTTGATAAAGATATTGAAGATCTCACTGATATTGAATTTTTAGAGGAAGAAATTTTAACAAGTGAGGATTATCAGGAAAGATCCTTGAAATTTGACAAGAAAATCACTCGATATTTGAAAAGCACGAGTGAAACTCCTGATCTTTCGTCCGCGCAGAGTTCTGTTGCGTCGACACCTAGCACAGTACTTTCGGTTCGTAACCCTAGTGTTCTTCGGCTGCCTAAATTAGAAATTCTTCGATACTATGGTGATCATTCTAAATGGGTAGAGTTCTGGGATCAGTTTAAAAGTGCAATTGATAGTAATGACTCTTTAAACAATATAGAGAAATTTAACTATTTAAAGTCATTATGTGGTGGAGCAGCGTTAAATGCAATTAGTGGGCTGTCATTAAGTGATAAAAATTACGAAATTGCAGTTAATATTCTTACACAAAGATTTGGCAGGCTCGACCTCACGATAAATGCCCATTTAACTCGCTTGTTAAATTTGGAAGCTATTAAAAGTTCTTCAAACGTGTTCGCGCTTAGAAAAATTTACGACGAATGTGAAGTAAATATTAGATCATTGAAGACATTAGAAATCAAAACTTTTTTTTCCCAATGGAAAGTATTACAGGACAACAGATATCAAAAAGACAAAATTACAAAATTACAAGAACAAGATAGAAAAATGACATCCGTTAATCCATCAACTTATGTCTGGCAATCCAATATCGTTCCCATAAAGAAACGGGAGGTAGAGCAGGGCAAGACGCAAGGTGAAACATGTCCATTTCTTCCTGGTTGTTACACAGGAGACAAAGAGGGTCGGGAGCCAAGTTAATTCTGTGGAGGTGCTTGCGAAGGCAATCATGGCCAAAAAAAAGCCGAAGCATTGTCACAGATTTACCTCTAGGCCACTCAGGGATATCATGGACATGGGCATACCAGGGCTTGTGATCGTTTCTAGCAGCAACAACCTGTGAGAAGGAACACCTGAGGGTCTTTTTGACTATTGTCTTGATGGAATAGTAGATACCAAGTCCTGGTTGTTTAACTGTAAAACAGAAGCCCCCTTTTTTCGCTAGGAAGTCAGCAACCTCGTTCCCCTGGTTTCCGCAGTGGGCCGGGATCCACTGTAGGACAACTGTTTTATTATTGTTCGACAACCGATTCAGAAGATTAACACAGTCATCAATATCTTTGGATCGAGAGAAACATGGGGAGTCAATAGCCTGAAGAGCTGCTCTTGAATCTGAGAGAATCACCACTCTTGAGAAACGGTCTAATCGGCTCTGAAGCTGGATAAGAGCCAAACGGATAGCTGAGATTTCCCCATCAAAAGCTGACACATGAGTACCAACAGGAGAGTAGAATGAGAACAACTCACAATGAACACTGGCTCCAACGTTTACACAATCACTTGTTCTAGAGCCATCCGTATAGACCCTGAGCCAATGTGAAACGGGGTAGAGGGTATTTATAGTTTCGTATGCCACTGATCTTAGGATTTTATCACTGTCCACCGTTTTTAACACACTTTGGCTCAAGCCAAGACGGATAAAAAAGGTCTTGGCTTTGATGGGGTTACGAGGTAATAAAAATTGTCGAGATCCAAAATCGATGTTTAGATGAGAAACAAGTGCGGCGACCCCCTGTACAAAGCCTCTCTGGGTCTTACTATTACGCTCGGTCTCAGTAGAGACATGAACCCACATGGACATGCAGCCGGGAGTTCTTACTATTTTCTCCCATAACAACAGGGCATGTTCCTTAATAATTGAACTGAGAGGCCTGTTATTTGTACACAACAACAAATAGTCAATTGGGGTGGATTTCACCGCGCCAGTAATAAGACGCAAGGCCTGATTTTGAAGTTTTTCAAGAGAATCAATTACTTTCTCAGAAGCAGAAACCAGCGGTTCCCAGCAGTAGGTCAGGATAGGTAGAACATAAGCATTATAGGTTTGATTTAAGGTAGATATAGAGCAACCCCATTTCGAACCCGCCAGGATCTTCAAGAGTGACAGTCTCTTTGACGCCAGAGTAGTGACGTCATCAATATGTGAGTTCCACGAGAGTTTTCTGTGGAAGGTTACACCCAGGTATTTAAACTTTTCTGACATCGGGATAATATGGTCTTTATAATATATCTGTGGATGGAAGGGTTGATGGGTAAGAGAAAAAGATTGCACAAAAGTCTTGTCCAAATTAACTTTCATATTGTTTTCCTCTGACCAGCTCTCCAAAATGAGCATAGATTGATTTAATGTGGGTTCAATGGAATGTTTCGCAACAGACTTAGGAGAATCGGTCCAGACAACTAGGACATTGGCAAACAGCAAGCATTTAATACCATCAATAGACTTCAGTTTGCTAACTAGATCATTAATGTAAATATTAAACAGAGTGCAGCTAGACACCGCACCCTGTGGCAGACCAGTCTTTAGGGATCTAAACTTCGAGTAGCAGTTGTTATACCGAACCCTACAAATACGGTTATTAAGAAGACCACGAAACCAATTTAACATATTCGAATGAACACTCATATCAGAGAGCCTCAGAAGAAGATTTTTTCTCCATACCAGATCGTAAGCCGATTTGAAATCCACAAAGACAGCAGATAGGATGCGTCTATTGTCGAAAGCGTCCTAAATGGACTGACTAAGAAGCGCAACATGATGGTTTGTGGATCCGAATCTTCGAAATCCAGCCTTCTCTTCCTCAAGAATGTCTCTAGTCTCCAAAAGACCAGTTCAATCTATTGATAATGATTCTTTCAAAGGTCTTACATAATATACTTGTCAGAGAAATCGGCCTATAACTCTGGACTGCCCCTGGGTCCCTCTCTTTTTTGTAAATCGGAATAACTGTAGATTTACACCAGTAGGAGGGCAGATATCCCGAAGACCAAATTTTATTGAAGAACCTCAAAATTAGAAATCGAAACTGGGTCATGGCAAATTTTATGTTGTATTTTGTTGAAACTTTTGCCAGAAGATTTGGCTTTGGAATTCAACCGGAAACGAAAATCAAAATCAGAATTTGATGTTGCAGAATTAATGGAGTTCTTGAAATCGGAAATAGAATTTCGTGAGTCTACAATGTATTTAAATAAGAAAAGATCTATTTCGGTTACAAGCGAAAACAACCATTTTAAAAATAATAAATTTGCGGGTGGAAGATTTCAGAACACTAAGCCAGTTGCCGCATTTACAGCTTCCGTTAAGAGCACTTTGAGCTAAATTGAGGGCTGAAAGAAGATATCATAAATGTTTTAAACGTAATCATTTAGGTTTTCAGTGTAGGATAATAAAATTTCCTTGCAAGAAATGTGGTAATAGAAACCACCATGAATCCATTTGTGCATCAAGTGAAAAGGAGAAGGGCCTGTTCACATAGGAGTCCGTTGAGTTGCGTTAAGGAAAATATGACGTTGAGACGAAAATAAACCAATCATATGCCTCCAAACGATTAGCAATGAAATTTTTAACGCCTATGATTGGTTTATTTTCGTCTCAACGTCATCTTTACCTTAACGCAACGCAACGGACTCCTATGTGAACAGGCCCGAATAGTGAAATTTCAGCTGCTAATGCGGTAGAAGAACGCAAAGATTCCAACATTTTAGTGAGCTCTGTATCTCAATCGGGAACGGGAACTGTATTTTTACAAACTTGCAATGCAGTTGTAAAATCGGGGAACAAAAGTAAAAAGGTACGAATTTTATTAGACACTGGCTGTCAAAAATCATTTGTAACGCATAGAATTGCAGGTGAGCTGAAGTTAAAGATAGAAAAAAGACAACAAGTTCGGATTTAAGGATTTGGGGGTCAAAATATCGGAAAGAACCCATTTTCGAAATGGCAAATGTCGAACTGCAAAACAGAACTGATCCCTCACGACGATTACAAATATCAGGGTTTCTTATAGAGAAAATTACAAATGTTACAGTACCGGTGGTTAATGTTACAAAATGGTTAAAAAAAGATGGTTGATTCCTATGGATTAGATCTTGCAGATAATGGAACCGTTGAAAATATTGACGTCTTGATTGGGGCAGACTACCTGAGTGAAGTCATGAATGGCAAATGCGCCCGCCTTTCCAAAAGGCTGCTAGCTATCGGAACGATGTTTGGTTATACAGTTCAGGGACATTCGGGAAATACTATTGAAACTCCAATAATTATGAATCTTGCAGGAGTTGAAATTGTCGATTCTTTGAAAAATTTATGGGAATTGGAAGCTCTGGGAATACAGCAGAAGAATGAATTATCCTTTTCAGATTCAGACGTACTTGAACAGTTCGAGAAGAGCACAACGAAGAAAAATGATCGGTACGAGACAAGATTGATATAGAAAAAATATCATGAAGTTTTGGGTAGTAATTTTCATATTGCAGAGAAACGTTTGTTACAGTTAAAGGAAAAATTGGAGAAAAATTCCAAATTACTTGAAGACTACGAAAGAATAATTGATGAGCAGCTAAATGAAGGAATCATCGAGCTGTGTGAACCTGAATTTGAGAAAAGTGAAAATTACATCGTATTACATGTCGCACAGAGCTGTAGTTAGAAATGAGAAGGATACTACCAAAGTCAGAATCGTCTATGATGCTTCTTCTAAAGCGAAAAAGGAAGTTTCCTTAAATGAATGTCTATTAAGTGGCCCTAATTTGAATCCTGATTTGCTGGAAGTAATTTTAAAGTTTAGAAAAGGCCAAATTGAATTTTGCTCCGATATAGAGAAAGCATTTCTCCAGATTTCTCTAGCCCCAGAAGATCGTGATTTTCTACGTTTTTTGTGGTTTAATGAAGATTATTTGAATGAAGATATAGCTGAGAAAAACTTTAAATGTTTCAGAATGACTCGAGTTCCCTTCTATGTTTCTTGCAGCCCTTTTCTTTTAAGTGCCCCGATTCGTTATCACTTAAAGTCGTATGAGAAAAATCACAGTGAAGCGTGTAAAATGTTGGAGAAAATGTTCGTCGATGATCTTATTTACAGTGTAGATTCTGTAGAACAAGCACACAATCTTTCGTTAAAGGCTCAGAAGATAATGTCTGAAGCAAATATGAAGCTCAGAAAATGGGAGACTAATTCAACTGAACTTAAGAAACTCTGGAAGGATAATGGATTGAATGTTAGACCAGTCGCTGAGAGTTGCAGTAAAGCCCTGAAAGTTCTTGGGATGATTTGGAATTGCGAAGAAGATTGCTTGAGGCTTGAAATGGAACCGGTGCTCTGAAGTTTAGATGGTGCTGAGGCGACAAAGAGAGGTGTCCTTAAAGTAGTAGCAAAGACCTATTAGGACTTTTTGCTACATCTACTATCCGGATGAAATGTTTTCTTCAGGAGCTGTGGGAAAGAGGATTAGCTTGGGATGAAACACTTTCTCCTGATTTGAAATCTCGATGGGAAGAGTGGTGTAGCGAGCTAAAGGACATTACAAACATCGTCATACCTCGTCCATATGATATACTACGCACTAAAAACCCTTTTCAAGTTTGTATTTTCTGTGATGCTAGTCCAAATGCCTATGGAGTAGTTGCCTACATTAGAGCTCCAGATCAAGAACTGTGGACAACCAGTTTTATTCTAGCTAAATCTCGTGTAGCTCCCCTGAAAAAATTGTCATTGCCCCGCCTCGAGCTAATGGGAACTGTTATCGCATCGCGACTTGCAGAATATTCGAGAAAGGCTTTCCATACTAAAGATATCTATTTATTTACTGACTCTGAAATTTGCCTTTATTGGATCAAGAGTACTGCAAAGATATGGAAACCTTTTGTTTCGCATAGGGTCACGGTGATCCATGAAAAAACTTTGCCCCAAAACTGGAAATTTTGTAAAGGTGCAGAAAATCCTGCCGATAAACTTACCAGAGGACTGATGACTGCCTCTTTTGTGACAGACGAACTGTGGTGGAAGGGCCCAAGATGGCTCTCACAATCTAGTGAAACTTGGGATACACATTTCCCAAAGAATGTTGAGAATCCGTGTGAAGAGGTAGAAAAAGAAAGAAGAAAATCCAATCACCAGACAGTTAACATTGTTCTTAATGAAGATCTGAACAATGAAATTTTATCAAGATTCTCCTCGTGGACCAAGCTACTGCGGGTGTTAGCTTGGTGCTTCCGGTTTTGTCAGAAAACAGTTCGCCGGCAGAAGGGATTTTTAACATCGAATGAATTGAAAAAGGAATTACAAGTGGTAGTAAGACAAGTTCAAGCTAGCGAGTTTTTTGAAGAAATAAAAGCTTTGAAGTCTGGAAAACCCCTTAAAAGTTGTAGCAAGATAATATCTCTATACCCCTTCCTTAATGAAAATGGCCTACTGCGGGTTGGAGGGAGATTAACCAAGGCTGAAATATCGGATGATCAGAAGCATCCTATCATTCTTCGAAAGAAACACTACGTTACAAGTCTTCTGACAAAACATTATCATGAAAACCACCTGCATGGAGGGGTAAGCTTGTACTCTCTGCGATTCGGCAAAAGTTTTGGATAATGAATGTAAAGGAAGCGATCAGGAGCTATATATGGAAATGTGTTAAGTGTCATCGATTTAGAGCGGAATCAGCCATTCAACTGATGGGTGAATTGCCGAAAGTAAGAGTGATTCCTTGCCGAGTTTCCTCAAAGACCGATGTAGATTTTGCTGGACCCCTTTTCCTAAAGATGAAAAAGGGAAGAGGAGGTCAGACAACCAAAAGCTATGTTTGTCTTTTAAAATGCCTCGCTATATAAGTTATATATCTTGAAGTTGTGAGTGATTTGTCCTCGGAGGCATTCATCGCATCACTTAGAAGATTTGCAGCTCGCCGAGGTCGACCACAAGAAGTCTATTGCGACTGTGGTACCAATTTTGTTGGCACTGCTAGAGAAATTAAGAGCATAATGCTCTCATTCAAGACCGATGAAAGGTTTCACAACTATCTAGCTGACCAAAACATTATTTGGAAATTCAACCCCCTGGTGCTCCTCATCAAGGAGGCCTGAGGGAGGCAGGAGTGAAGTCAATGAAACATAACCTTAGACGAACGATGGCCTCACAATTTTTATCAATAGAAGAATTCCTAACACTGATTTGTCAAGTTGAGGCGTGTTTGAATTCTCGTCCCATCATTCCTGTGTCGAATGATCCCAATGATCTGACTGCCCTCACTCCTGGACATTTCCTCATTGGAGTCCCCTTGACAACCATTCCTGACCGTGACTTAGCTGATGTGAAAGTGTCTATAAGCGTCTAAAGAGATGGGAATTGACCCAGCAGATGTTTCAGAGTTTCTGGAAACGTTGAAAAACAGACTATCTTTCAACTTTGAATCAACTTGCCAAGTGGCACAAGACTAAAAACAATCTCAAAATTAGTGATTTGATGCTAATAAAAGAGGACAATCAACAAACTCTGAGGTGGAAATTAGGCAGAATTCTTCAGGTCTTTCCTGGAACTGACGGTAAGGTGAGAAAAGTTACTCTAAAGACTGAAGATGGTGAGCTCAAACGCCCCATAACAAAACTCTCTCCATTACCCTTCAATGAATAAGTATAATTTGATATTTGAAAACTTTCAATTTATTATAACAGTTTAACCTTAACTTTTAAATTTTAATATGTTACTTACTTATTGATATTCTGAAAATAAAAATATGCTGTATTTGTAAACTTTGATTTTTTGCAATTGTATACTTTATGTAATTTGAATATTTAGTATTTTATATTTGTTACCTGAAATGTTATTGTTTGTTATTGACTTTAGCATTACCCAGATTGGCATGAAGTTAGTTTTGTGATTGTAAAATTGTCTATATTGTAATTGTTCATACAAAATCCTCATTTGTATTTAACTAATTGTTTAAACTGTACGATTTTTATGATTTAGGAGAGCTGAATGGATATTCATCTCGGGGGAGGATGTTTGAAAGTTTTTAGTTTATTCTTTCGCCCCTAGATGTCAGCCAAATGTAATCGTATTTTGAATAGTTTTATATTCATAGATTAGCAACTCATAGTAATGTTTTGTCTTTCAGCAGAGTTAGTTTTGATTCGATATAAGACGGTTGTGTTCTATTTAGCTTCGTGCTAAGATCAGCATTGCGATGCTCCTCTGATTTCTATCTACGTATAAGTGTGAAAATAAAGTACCTCGTCTTTGTGTCGTCACGCCAGATTATTATTTGCAACCGTTGTTTTTATATTTCCCGAACTTTAATCCGAAGATTTGAACACACGGATCCCGACGGGTCAACTTTCATGCCAAATTCGGAAGTAAATCCACTATGTTGATAATAGTATGGTGGTGCCTCATAATCCTTATCTCCTGAAGAAGTTTGATTGTCACATTAATGTTGAGTACTGTTCCCCAGAAATGGCTCTGATGTATATTCACAAGTATATACACAAAGGACATGATCATGCGAGGATGGAAATGAAGCATCCTGAAAACGATGAGGTGGAGAAGTACATTGATAGCCGCTATGTTTTGCCAATGGAAGCAGCATGGAGGCTGAACACAATCCCCTTACACAACAGGAGCCACACTGTTGTAAGGCTTCCCGTTCATCTGGATGGTCAGCAGTATGTGACATTCGAAGAAGGACACGAAGAAAAGGCTTTGGAAAAAGACTGTAAGACCATGTTCCTTCGATGGTTCGACCTAAACAAGCATGATTTGGCAGCCATAAAATATGGGAACCTACCTGAAAGCTATTCCTTGAATGTAACATCCAAAAAGTGGATACCACGAAAGAAAGCCGCTAAAGTTGTGGGTCGCATTGTTAATGTTTCGCCGAAAGATTTTTCTTAAAACTCATTCTCAACAGGATTTCGGGTTCTACTTGTTATCAGAATATCAGAAAACACGAAGGAGTCTTCTACAGAACATACAGAGAAGCAGCAATTGCAATGGGAATAACCGAGAGCAGTGAAGAAGCAAATGCCGTGCTGGTGGAAGCAGCAACCACATTGATGCCGCCCAATTTAGACGATTCTTTGTCTACTACCTTATTGGGGAAGAACCATCTGATGCTGTGCAATTGTGGGAAAAGTTTTAAGAACATATGGCTGAACGTGATACTACCACCTACGATGCCCTTTGCGAGATTGAAGCACAGCTAAATATGGAAAATAGGACATGGAAAGATTTTGGACTTCCAGAGCCAAATCTATTGAACCTTCTAGTGCATAAAGTAGATGTCCAACAGCATTTAGAAGAATGCAACAATATTGTAGAAAAGTTAAACGTTGACCAGCTCACAGTGTATGAAAGAATAATCGATTTTTGGTACTTCTAAGGATCATGTTCAGTGCTTTTTTATTGATGGGCCGGGTGGCAGTGCAAAAACATTTCTGTGCAATGGAATCTACCACAGACTACTAGCGATGAAGAAAAAACTGCATGTGTTGCTTGGATTGGAATTGCTTCAATACTCCTGCCATGTGTAACAACATCTCATCGTTTTTTCAACGTACCTATTGAACTGAATGAGGAAGGAAATTGCTTTTTGAAGACTGGGGACAAGCTCCGTCTACAAGAGGTCGATGTTGTGATATGGGATGAAGCGAGCATGATACCCAGAAAAGCTCTTGAGATTATCGATCGTACACTACGTGACACCATGAACAACAATATAGCTTTTGGTGGAAAGACATTCATTCTTGGAGGAGACTTCCGACAAGTGCTGCCAGTTGTGAAGAAAGCAAGTAGAAAACAAATTGTCAATGAGTGTGTGAAATCATCTTACTTGTGGCCAGTATTCGAGATTCTTCATTTAGAAATCAACATGCGAGCCTACAGAGGAGCAGCAGATTTCTGAGACTGGCTTTTACAATTTGGCAATGGAGACTTTGAGAAACTTGTGGTTGAAAATTCTGCTTTTTCACTGTAAAGACATATTGATTTTTCGAAGATGTTTCTGATGCTTCAACTGATCTACTCTCCAGAATAATTTTATCACCACACAACGATGAAGTCAATCGAATAAATGAAAAAATATTGTCCAGAATACATGGAGAAGAAATGGTAAGCTCCAGCATTGACAAGGCAACACTTTGTGGAATTGACAAGAGTGATGCAAGAGAAGTGAAAGCAACTCCCAGGTATGCTGACGAGTATCTGAATGCTCTCACGCCTTCTGGAATGCCACCTCACAAGCTTAAGTTAAAAGTTGGCTGCATCGTTATGCTTATTAGGAATTTGTCAATAGCTGATGGACTCTGCAATGGTACTCGTCCCTTGGTAAGGCGGATTGGGTGTCGAGTTTTGACTGTGTAGATTTTAACTGGGGATCGAAAAGGCGCCGTGGCAGATATACCGAAAATTCAACTGAACACAGCAACTGGTCATTGCAATTTACCCTTCGTGTTATATCGTAGGCAATTCCCTGTTCGTCTTGCGTATTTCCTAACGATTAGCAAGTCACAAGGTCAGACTTTTGAACTCGTAGGTATTTACATAGAGCGTCCGATATTTTCCCATAACTAATTGTATGTCGCTTTGTCAAGCTGTATATCGATGGAAAGTTTTTATCAATAATGAGAAAAAAGTTGGGAATATTCTTCTCAAGAAAATATTGTAGGAATTTAAATTTTGGTTTTGATTTTTTTTACATGATGTATATGTAATGTTGAATTGATACTATATGATTGTACGTGATATATGTATGTGTACGGTCTCTTGCTACCCAGTCTCTCGGGTTTTTGTTTTTTGTTATATTTTTGAGTACATGGAAATATTCACACGTATCACCTTTGGATATTCCCTTGAACTCCGTAGGGCCTTTTATTTTTAGTTTTTGCTTTCCTATCCTTTTGTTTATTTAGTTTCCCCATTCGGATCTTTTCTGTGTTTAATTTGTCTTTTTTGTTATTTTTAATTTTCTCTTTGCTCTGAACAACAATTGGAAGTGATGTGGTTCTGTTGCCCCATAGCATTAACGAATTATAAGAATAAACAACTTAAAATTTTACTCATACAATATGGGAAATACAAACATTAAAATCAAAATATACATTATTCGGTCTCCACAAAGTTCAGTATTGTTTGAATTTTCATCAAAAAACATCTTCATTTCCCCCGAGTATCGAGAAACTAGCAGTTTTTACTTTACTGCAATAATCTGCAACAGTTGTCTGTCTCTTCGGAAGGGTGTAAAGATTTAAAGTAAATGTCCGCCTTTTAGATTGATAATTTTTGCAGCGACCCATTCGTTATGATGTTTTTTATAAATTTAAAATGATTTTGAAGCAAAAAACTGTATTTTATATTAGAAAAAAGCAAAAGCAAAGAGAGTGAAATATCAGCTTGCCGATGTAAACACGCAATCACAAGAATTGATTTGTTGCCAGTTTTTCAAAAATAAACTAATAATATAACTGTAAAAAATTATTAAGGATGTTGCAAAAAAGAATTATTGAAACTTCATATTAGAAATAAAATAAATTTAAGTGCTAAAAATGAGCAAATTATTGCAATTTTAGGACAATTTCCGGTTACGAAGTTTTACCTCCTGTTTGATTATGAATCAAACGATATGTTTTATAATGGCTATAAAATTTCTTCTAAATCACGTAGAGAAAAGGAAAAAACACTTTTGGAAACACGAAGGTCCAAAGTATAAGAAACACAAATAATATTAATAAAAAAAATCGACTAATTGTCGAAAATCGATCTTTTCAACGCAGTCCGTCCACATTAATATCATATTGCAATAACAAATATATTTTTACGAGTAAGCCTTAGTAGGGGCCGAAGGTCCCGTACGAAAAGCGAGCGTAGCGAGCCTAGGGGCGAAGCCCCTAGTATTTTAAGATAAAACATGTGGAAACCTGTTTAAAACCAGATTATAATCTGCAATTTTTACTTCCGTTTCTTTTAGATTTGTAACACAAAATGCAACTCGGAAGTTTCATGTGATGGAGATCATTGCTGTGTAATAATGCCGAAAGGTGGTGGAATGTGCAAATCCTTAGTTAAAAAAGGTAAGTGAATGGAAACTGAATTGCATTTTTGGCGTAGGTTTAAACAAATGTAACAAAAAAGGTATAATATGTTCTCTAGTTAAATAGACATTGATAATAGTTTCATAAACTGAAAAAATGTAATTGTTTTGAATGTAATTTCTATTAAATTATTACACTCTCTAACTCCTCCCCCCCCCCCCAAAAAAAAAAAAAAAAAAAAAAAAAAAAAAAAAAAAAAAAACCGACTTACCAACAAGGGGTAATGCAAATTAGACACAAATTTATATGCATACAGGTTTAAACGGAAAATGCAAAATTTTAAAGTTTGGCGGCCAAACAATGAACGTGTGACGCTGCAGCGCATCTTAACTGTGCAACTGGCAGGATATTAAAGAGGAAAAATTTCGATTCCAGGTCATAAATTCTTTGCGAATTTCAATCCGTGTACTCAAGTAGACAGTAACAATGCATCGCATACTGGTGCGCGAACAATATGCGCAGATGTCAGCATTTGAGAGAGGACTTGTAGTTGGGCTAAAAGAAGTCGGTTGGTCTAATCGGCGAATCGCTCTACATTTGGATAGAAGCGATGCTACTATTAGACGATGTTGGCAGGAATGGGTGAACCATGGCCGAACACAGCGTCAAGAAGGAAGCGGTCGCCCTAGAGAAACGGAAGAACGTGAGGAACGAGCAATCGTCAGAGCGGCACTCACAGCCCCAGGTTTATCATTGTCATCGATCGTCCCATTAGTCCAATCCCATTAGATAACTCCTTCTTGTTGCGTTGTTTTTTCGTTGTTTTTCGTTGTTTTGCGTTGTCTAAGAGTGTATTATAACATTTGCTAAGCCCTGAAACATATCTGTTCTTTCCTTTTTTCTTTTCGACCCATAAAATTTCTTTAGGTCTAGAACTGAGAGATTTACTTCTTAGTAAATTCTAGATTTATCGGTAACAATCGACCATGGGTATGATTGTAATTGGTATATTGTTTGGATGGCTGCCGAGCAGTCACGATAGATTCTCGCAGCATCAAAATCTATTTGCTCTTCGCAGTGACACATATTACGTATGATTTCCATCGACTATATAAATCAAAAGTTACAGCATTACTTAGTAGCTTCTATACCCTTTTATATTTTAATAATCGAGAATGACTGATTTTCAATCAGTAACTCGAAGAAATGAAGAAAGTTAATGAACAGGAAAACTCAACATCTTCTGTCAACATCTTTTTCCAGCCCTAAAAAATGAAGCGTCAGAATGACGTCGTATAAATCAAGATGCAATTGCCATTCTCTTTTATGTTTGAGTTTCGTACCTAAGACTAAATCACAAATAATTAAGAATGGAATGGCAGTCATAAAAATGTATTCTTGCGATTATTAATTTTAAAATTTTGGTTGCTGGGCTGAAATTTCAGTTTCCATATAGATTGGGAATTTTATTACAAGAAAATAACTCTGTGATATTATAAAAACTTTGTGTCAAACATTCCTTTTCTTTTATGACTTTCAGAAAATAAACCGTGCAGTGAAATAACTGATGTGCGTAATGGTATGTACACCAAGCATTGTTATTGTAAGTTGCCTATGGTGTGTGATAAAAAGAAGGTAAGATTGAGATTTTTTAAAATTCAGAGTGATATGTTTATATTGTCTAACGTTTCAATAAAAGTAAAATTTTTATATTTAGTTGGACCTAATACATCAATTTATGATCAGTTTAAAAAACCATTATGATGGTCATGTTTCATGCGATTCAGTGTGTTCTTTTTAAATTTGATTTATTTTCGCCTTTTTCATTCAGAAGTTTAATTCTCAATGCTTGTAAAAATAAATTTTACTGCTAAACATTAGAGCATAATTTATAATGCATTCTAATATGAAAATAAAATCTCAGATAGTTCAAGAAATACACTATCAAATTTCTTTAAATTTTATTTTATATTATTTTTATCTTCATTTCAGAACATGTGCGTAAAGCCTTTGGATGAATGATATTTTTGTGGATAAAAATATGGAGTTTATAACTGGATGGTGAAATATGTGAAATATAATGTGTTAACTTTATTAATCAGGACTGAATCATTGAAAATTTGTTAAATTATGAAAGAAATAAAAATATTTTCCTTGCAATTGTTTGTTCGATTACCTATGTTTTTTATTTATATTATCATATATCTTACTAATGAAAATATTATGTTTGAACAACATACGTAAATGGTGTCTCTCTCTCTCACGCGTGTATTGTCACGCATGTATTGTCACGCATGTATTGTCAACTCACTGCTGAGAATATACGCATGTAAAACCAGTACTGTTACAGAATGGTCGTTTTTAATTTCAAAACGTGCATAATTTACAATGTGTTAGTAGTTTCTGAAATTATTATCTACTGTAAATAAAAATTATGACACACAAATCCGCGTTCCTTTGCATTTAATCATATAATAATTATACTATGGAGTGGAGAAAAGGTCATTTAAAGAAAACGACGACTTTCATTTCCATAAACTGGACCTCATATGGAAAAAATAGTGTCCAAGGTGATGGAAAGTACAAACAGAAGTTTACATTGTTATCTGAAGACGGGATAGTTTGAGTGACCGAAACTCAATAAGATTCTAGACTTCCGGAAGCAATCAGAGTCCATTATCAAATTTTTTAATAGTATAATTAAAAGAAAAGTTGTCAAGAGAGATCTGAAATACATATAAGACATACTGAAGTTCTCACTCTTCTTTCATGTGATAGATGTTCTTTTACTGGCCCAACGAGTAAAAAGAAACAACGAGTAAAGGGGTGAATTTAAGGAGGGCGGGTGTCCCAAATATCGCTAATATGCCTAATATCGCCTACATGTTGATTCGCGCTATGATGTAAGCTATGATGTAGCTATGATGTAAGCTATGATTCGCGCTATGATGCAGTATGATTCGCGCTATGTATGAAAAATTGCAGTAACTTCTTAGTTCTGGGTTTGTACTAACAGCGACGATAGCGACAACGCTCTTATCACTGACAACAGAAACTCTACGGCATCTGAAGTTGTTTTGGCTGTTGTCTTCTTAAATTTTGGCTCCAAAGAATCCGAATCCAGTGAACGACCAGGTAGGTGCATCCAAATTCTAATTTTGCTTATGCCATTCGAAAGTGCATTAAACTGAGACTTTGCTAGCAACGCCTTTTAACAAGTGCTCCTAATTTCGCCTAGTAACATGTAATAGGAACAGAGGTAGACGATTTTAGGAACCGCTCTGGAGTTCACTGGAAATTTCAATTTTCCAATTTAGCTACATAACTTAAACTGGCACTGGTTTTGGAGCTGGTTGATGTCAGGATAATAAAAGAAATAGTTCTTAGGGATGTTCTTTGAATTTCCAGCCTAATCAGAAACTATAAAGTGGAAGAAATGTAGAATAAAAGTTAGAGTAGGCGATATTTGGGACACCTACCCTCTTTCGTTTTCTAATTTACTATGTGATCAACGCTAAGAAAGAAATCCTATATGTTAAAAAATCTCTTTTCATTTTCTCTGTGAATAATTTAATATTCAATTAGTATTTGCAAAGAATCTGGTACAGTGGATAATATTACATTTGAATTACAATTTTAGAATCGTGCATTTATCATCAAGTTTTTTTTCCAAATAAATAGAGGACTTAAATTTCATGCGAAAAATAGAATAACGCTTTAAATAGGAAATGTTGAGCATTTTATAGAAAATTATAATGAAGGATAGTAAAGACAACTGAATACAAAATAAAACAATGAAGGTGGTAAAAAAATATACGGTAAGAACAGAAAATATATGGTCTCCATTTTGTATTGGAGTCCTTAGACGTTCTGTCTTATCATCCATTATGATACCCATCACGCATTCACTTCTTACCACGACTCCCCAAAACGATCCCATTTGAAGTGTGACTGACGTTGAAGCGAGGGAGGTTTTAACCTTTTCCCCCCGAAGAACACAGATCCTTCAGAATGACTTGGAAGCAAAGCTCACGCGATATACAAACGTTTGAAACAAAATCGCGGTCATTTGCAAGGGGATATACCACTACGGCTTTCTTTCTTGGCCGTACTATGGAATACATGAAATCTTCTTGAGTCCCAATTTTGGGGATCTTCTTTCCCGCTCTTGAAAGATATCATGTCAAAAGGTTTTAAAAACTATTTTTCAAACATTCCTAACGGGGAATCGGAAGCACCCTTCAACTGTACTTCCTATGTAGAGTGTCATCTACGAAAGCACGGTTGGTTACGGAACGTCTGTAGTATACATGCCAATCGACAGTAGCATGCATGGAATCATTTCTAGGAATCGTGGAAAGAAATGAAAGTGTGATGGGTGGTAAACTGTATGATAAGAGAGAAAATCTAAGAACTCTGATGCAAAATGGAGTTCAGAGACTTTCTGTCTTACCATACATTTTTTTCTATCTTCATTGATTTATTTTGCATTCAATTGTCTCATTACTTGTCTGATTCCTGCTAACAAAATCAACCTACCTATGTGGAAGCTTGGTTTTTAACGGAATATACTGTGAAAACTTGCGTATCGCAGTTTCTATCAAAATAAAAGTATGCTGAAAATTGGCATTTAGATTGCATCTTGATTACTCGATGAAAAGAATCCGCGAGAAATCGTTTGGGCTCAGTCGGCTGTTGTGTGCGTCGAATGTTTGCAAAGCAGTCTTAAAAGACCATTCTGAAAGAGGGAGAAAAGGGTAACTAAACATTGGTTACATTTAGGCCTTAGGTAAACGGTTATGTTTCTTATTTATTGTTCTAGCCGAGGCTGCAGAGAGGTCAAATGGCAGTTATAGGCCTTGCATATGCTAGATTTTTCATGTTGTCAAGAGTGATAGATAGACAGATAGAGGATGAGCCCGTCACGACCTAACAAAAGGCATTTACAGGGAGATCACTAATACACTTAACTTCAAACACTGCACAAATGCCTTAAAATCCACAGAGAAACTGTGCAGGAGATGAACAGCCACCACCATACAACCAGACCTTTAAAGTGGGGTACAATGCCCCCAAACTGCTAAACGTGAAATAAATACTCAAACTATCAATAAACAGACATTTAAGCTTAAAAAAAGCCTCAGTAACAAAATTAGAACCAGTGCAAATAAAATTGGCTGCGTAAACTAGAGGGAACTCGCGAAAAAATTAAGCGAAAACTAGGCGTAAGTACATTACCGGTTAAAAAAATAACTAACTGGAGTAGCCGGCCTTGAGGCAAGTAAACATAATAGCAATATTTTACAAAAAAACAGCATAAACCTGAAAACAATCAAGACTCAGTAAATCCATTGAGAGAGAATGGTACAATATATCTAAAGTACTATGCACGATATGAAAAATTATTTACAAGATTACTCCGCTGTGTAGTACATGAACTTACAGACCATGCAATGTTTATACAATCGACTATCTACAAATAATATCAAGTATGTCCAATATGCGACAATATTCTATTAAATATACAAGATATAGAAATGTGCAATTATTTATATTGAAAACTACAAACTACATAAGGTACAATAAACAAATATTACAAGAACACACAGTACATTCCAAGACAGTATATTTAGCGAGCTACATATTACAAATTTTTTAATACATCTCAACAATAAACAATATATACATCACATAATACCATAGAATACTACTGAATGCATTCAAACACATGTATATCAATAATTATCTTCCAAAAAACGTAATGCTAAAAGAACAAAATACGTAACAAAATTTCTTTACCAAAAAACATAAAAAAAATTGAGCTAATTTCACACAGCAAACGATTTTTTGAAATCTCGGTGTAACATAAATATAAGACCACTTACATTTTTTATTTAAAATCGTTTGCGCTTTTAAAACTATTTTATTTTTTCTTTCAAAATCGTAGATAAACTGTTACTTTACATCACAAAAAAGTTCAAACGATAATATTGTAAAAGAAAATCGAATTTAATTTGTTTGTTTTTATGAGGAAATTCACAATGCCGCGTGGAAGAGAATTATATGAACTAGAAGTTCGAAAAATTTGGTTTTATAGGGGCTCTGGAAAATTGGAACGTGAAATAGGTATGATACTTAAACGTTCTAAAACTGCTATTCATAACGTTTTCAGTGAAAGAGATTTTTATGGAAAATATAAAAGATCTGGCAGAAAGAGTAAATTATCAGCTCTCGATAATAGACGAATTTTCAAGCTTGCAACGAAACAGAACTTGTCTTCTCGTAAAATAACACAGCAGACAAGTAAAACTATTTCACATATGACAGTCTGGCGCACTTTAAGATCAAATTCAAATGTTGCTCTTCGGAAATTAAAAAGAAAACCAAGACTGTTAAAGCATCATAAAGAAGGAAGGCTGAAGTGGGCAAAGGAAGTCATGACCTGGGATACTGCTTGGAAAAATATTATTTTTACCGACGGAAAAAAATTTAATTTGGATGGACCGGATGGTAATATTTCCTACTGGCATGATTTATGAATGGAACCTCGGGTTTTCCTCAGTAGACAGATGGGTGGTGGCTCTTTAATGGCGTGGGGAGCTTTTGCATATGATGGGAAATGTGATCTGCAGCGAGTTCCTGGAAAAATGACTCCATTTGTTATCAACAACTGCTTTACCAACACCTTATACCTTTTGGCCCATTTTTAAAAGGATCAAACTGGAAATTTCAGCAAGACAATGCGCCATGCCATGTGTCTAAATCAACTAAAAAATTAGTTTCAAGAAGAAAAAATCGAGGTCTTAAACTGGCCAAGCCTTAGTCCAGACCTGAAAACTCGTAGGGCCGTTTGGCTAGTCAAGTGTATGTAAATTACCGTCAGTATGATTATGTGTATGAATTGGAACTAGCTATCATGGATGAATGGGACAAAATTCCCAAATATTTGCTCGAAAACCTTATTAATTCAATGAAAAATCAAGTATTTGAAGTTATTCAGAAAAATGGTGGATCAACATCATATTAGTTTTATTAAAAAAATTTGTTTTAACTAGTGGTCTTATAATTTTGTTACAGATATTTGATTGGAAAAATTTGAAATTGTTGATAAAATAATTAGTTTATTTAAATATCTCTTAAAAATAATATACATATATTTTATATTTCATTTATCAATATCAACCTAATTTAATTAAAAAAAAATTATACTATTTATAGTAAAAATCACAAAATCCACAGTGGTCTTATAATTTTGTTACACGCTGTAGATAAGTGTAACCTGATAGGGAAAAACTTCGTAAAAACTTCTCTCCCAATCCTGTAGTTATACTAGCATTGAAAACATTGTTAAAAATAGTTTAAATATTTTCTTTCCACCCATCATGAAAGTGATACTTCCTACATTGTCTCTACTGATGTCCGTGAAATTATTAAAAATCTTGCCAAAAGAAAATCTCCTGGTTAGGAGAATATTAACAATACCATGTTCAAGCATCCACCTTACAAATATATTTTCAAAACAACAATTGTTATTATCTCCATTTTTAAATTCGAGTTTTTCACATAGCTGGAAAAACTCATTGTTCTCATCCTTTATCCAAAAGCAATACCGTCCATGCCCAAAGGTATACATAAGGTAAATAATGACTGACGCGCGATGGCTTACAAACTTCAACAATTAAATTACATTTCTTACATAATTAAAAACAGCAAAGTTGAAAAGCCTCATAGCTCAATACACGAAAAAAACTCAAATACATCCATAACTTTTAAAACTTAACTTTAAAAGTTTATTGTATTAACTTTTATTGTTCATACAATCACAATTGACACATAAAATACAAAATTTACTTTCAAGTATAAACAGCAAACCAGAATTATTAACTTAACTTTAAATCTAAAAATAGCACCTTTATAATCAATAAAAGCATAACTATTAAGCACATAAAACATGTTCAAAAATGTAAACATCTTACAAGCAATTTATACAAAGCCAATAAACTTATTGTATACTCTCATATACAACCTATAACTGCATTAGACATTTGTATACAATTATAAACAACTTTCCTTACATTTATACATAGCAAAACTCTTTCAATTAACTATTATTTCCATAAACATCGAAACAAACACTTAAAACTTGACACTATGACATTAACCTACGGAGAAATTCTGAAGAATATCCGACCCGTCGGAAGGGCCAGGGGCCAGGCCCAGGCCCCAGAATAAAAACCAAATTACTAATAGTAAACCAAACCTACTTAATGGTAAATATTTTACGTAGTTATAAGTAATAAATATAGGCCAAGTTTCGTTATTCTCAACAAATCTGGGAATGTGAGGTACCCTGAAAAGGGTAATGTTCATCTAAAAGATCGGTCATTACAATCGTAATGAATCTGGGACAATAAAAGTCCAAATAAAATTGGTTAGCCGGCCCATTCAACACTGCTCTAGGAAGTTTGGAATGTTGATCTTTCCATCTGTCGTATACTTTCAGACGTGTTCTGTAGTCTGAGCAGCACCGCATTCGCAGGAATCAGGTTTTCCAAAAATTCTTTTTTGATATGAGCCGAAACAACCATGCTGAATGATGGCCTGGATAATAAAAAAATTTGAAGATAACCTTTGTGTTGATAGTTCAGGAAATTTAATATAAACAGGTCTGCCACGGTCACTTCTATTCCACCTATCTTGCGATACACTCAAGTCCCAATCTCTGATTTTTGATTTAATCTGGGTCCTGGTAAATTTGACTTCTCCATCAATCTGGTCTCTAGTATTAGCAAGTTTTGCTGCCAGGTCTATTTTCTCGTTTTCGGTAAAGCCAGCATGGGCCTTTACCCAATGAAAATGGAACCTTAGATTATTATTATTTATTAAACTCTTAATATCTTTAATATGACCACCTTCAACGTAGTATGTGTTCATGGATTGCAACGCGCTTCCCTAGTCACTAAAAATATCCAATTCATTTATTCCATTATTAATTGCGTTAGTGAGAGTCACTTTTATAGCTATAACTTCAGCCGCATAGGAGGAAACATGATCATTCAATCTTTTATGATTTATTTCTATCTTTTTATTATTTATGTATTTGATGCAAGCGACCCCAACTTTATGATTTATCTTCGAAACATCAGTATAAAATTTCGTATTTGTTTGTTCCCATTTTTAAACCAAACAAACCATCCTTTTCACCCAGCAGTTATCGGCTAATTAGTTATCTTAATTCTATCAGCAAAATTACAGAAAAATTTATCGCGAATTGTATTAACGAACACCTGGAAAATAATAACATTCTCATCCCCTATCAATTTGGTTTCAGAAAATCTCTTCACCAAGTGTACCGTTTAACTGAACACTTAACAAATGCCAGAAAAAATAAACTCTTCACCGCGGCCCTGTTCTTAAAAGTTTCTTTAGCGTTCGACAAAGTTTGAATTGATGGTTTAATTCATAAACTAATCAACTACAACTCCCACCTCAAATTATTGAACCTCTTACTTCCTATCTCAATAATCGCACTTTCTACGTCAAAAATAGCTCTCCAATATATTAAAAGTTTTCAGTGGCCTACCTCAAGGTAGTGTACGCGGATAATTCTTTTTAATATCTATGTAAACGATTTACCTCATCGCACAAATATCAACCTTGCCATTTTCGCTCATGACATTGCCCTTTAGTCTCGCTGCAAAAATTTTAATATGCTATTAAAAACGTTAATGAACATAATATGATCACCATCCAACACTGGCTCAACAAATGGAGAATTAAAATCAATTTTGAAAACTAAAGCAGAATGGAGTGCCAGTTATTTTGCCATAGAATGAAATGACAAACTTTTATGTTAAATATATGCCATGACATAATAGCTTGGCGAAAAGTGTACAATACACGTCGTCATTATCAAACTAAGAACACGACACCGTATTCAAACCTCAAAAAATTATAAACGATCATTAAAATTGGGAAGTTTAAAATATAATGCGGCATCTCAACGCAATTTATTTGTAAAAATAAAAAATGATAATTAAGCAGTAATTAAGATAAAGTCAGCTTACGAATAGCTTATTTATTGGCCACGAAAGGAAAACCATTTACCGATGGGGGATTAATTAAAACATGTTTGCTTATGGCAGCCGCAGAAATGTGCCCAGAAAAAATAGATATGTTTCGGTCTGTCATAGGGATGCTACATCGATGTCGAGGCTTTCAAAACATCGATGTTTTGATTTCGATTTTGAAACATCGATGTTTTTATAAAAACATCGATGTTCTAAACATTGATTTATTGAAGCCGATGTTTTTTACCATCGATGTTTTATGCTCGATGTTTTACGTTGTTTCGATTTTTTAATGAAAAATTACCATAATAAAAAAATTAACCACTCAGCATAATTTTCACACTCAGTAAAAGTAAGGCTGAATTCTAAAAAGGACGAATACAAGAGGGGGAACGATCCCTTAGCAACGAGACAAATGGCAATCAACAACCAATGAACCAATCAGAGCGCTAGGAATGTTCTTGACACTCCAGAACCTTCCTTGGGATTTTATTTTATAAATAGTATAAACACGAGAGCGGCCATTTAAGTTTTTGTTTTGTTCTGGTTTTATATAATTTAACGTTAATATTAATAGAAAGATGCCTCCGAAAAGTCCCATTTGGAAATATTTTTGCAAAACCTCTGACAAATTGGTGAAATGCAATATTTGCCTTAAGTCCCTCAAAACTTCAGGCAATACCACGAATTTATTTGGACATTTGAGGGCAAAACATGGCAATATTTACAACGAGAATTTTCAGTCATCAATGAAGCCCAAGGCAAAAAGTAAACCACTCAATCCAGATGCTGCAGCCCCAGCCATTCGAAGAACTTCGGTGACTGAAACGGAACATAGAGAAGAAGAAACCGTATTTTCGTATTCCTCTATTCCTAGGTACCATCCAAAAACTTTTAAAGACAGTTTCACAAATGTGATTTGTTTTAAAGATGGTGGAGATATGCACAGCAAAGTTTCTCAAGCTATTCTTTACATGATTTGTAAAGATTCTCAGCTGATTTCATTTATTGAAGACGAGAGTTTTAAACACTTGTTAAATGTAACTGTGTATTTATATACTGTTCTATCACGAAGAAAAATAGATTCAATAATTGATCAGAAGTACGAAACAGTGTTATTTATGCTAAAAAAACGATTGAGCAATGTCTCAAATGTGTATCTCACAACAGATACTATTTGGACGGAGGCTTACCGGACGAGAAGCTTTCTTGGAATAACAACTTATTTTACCGAAAATTGGGTACTCCAGTCTGTAATTGTCAGAGTTCATGAGTCACATAAAAATCACCCATTAGAAAATTTGGCTGGTCATTTCAGAGATACGTGCTCAGAATGGAGATTCACACTAGAGAAAGTTACAACTATCGTTACAGATGGGGGAAGTAACATTCTAAGTGCAGTGGAAGAATCATTTGGAAAAAAAAGCACAGCTACTGTTTTCTCCACTTTCTAAACTTAATGGCACAAAAATCATAGAATCCCTACCGCTGTTTCAATTATAGTTAGAGTGAAAAACATTGTGAAATCGTCCAAAAATAGCGTGGTCGGAAGTGATGAACTTAGAAAAAAAAATATATAACTTATGCTGATTCAGAGCGTATCGACAAGGTGGATTTTCACATTTTACATGTTAGAAAGATTCCTTTTGTTGAGTGAGGTTGTTTCAAGTATTGTTAAATTCAATAAATCGGCTCCGCCGATGCTCTCAGCCACGGACATGGAGTTTTTACAAGAATTTTTTACATTATTCAAAAGTATAGAACTTGCAACAACACAAGCATCAGGAGAAAAGTTCGTGTGTTAATGCCGATAGTAAAAATGATGCGTAATAAAATAAATGCAGTGTCGTGCGGTTCAGAGCTATTAAAAAAGCTAAAGAAAGTGGTCTAGCTCAATGCTACAAGAGATTTTATGGCATTGAGAAATGTCAATTTTTTGCAATGCCATCTCTATTGGATCCACGGTTTAAAAATCTTCACCCCCAAGACAAGGCTGTATTGGGTACATGGATCAGAAAGCTTAACAATGAGATCAAGGAAGAGAGTGAATCATCGGATCCTGAGGGCGGACGATTGTCTCCAACATCAGCTTCTTCTCGAGGTAGACCAATCTTTCTAAGATTGTGCGAAATAAATTGAAAACTTAACAATATTATTTACATGTATGCATTCATTATTTTGTGCAGAACATGCTTTTTGGAGGACCACCACAAGATGGTAGAAGATTACTGGAGTGTAAGAAAGGGGTAGAAGCTGTTGGAGGAACTTGACATAGGTAGTTTAGTGCCCGAACTTGCAATTTATTTCAAAACTCCTGTTTTTAAACTAAAAGACAACCCACTCACATTTTACTCTGATAATTATAATTATAATAATTCTACATTGTTACTACGTTTGAAAGAGTGGTCTGCACGAATTATATATAAGGAGCAGATAAATGCATGGCAGTTACAAGCTGAGCTTTAGAGAATATCCACCCAATATTCCTGAAAGTCCCAGTGTACTTAATCTGCGATCATGAAGGTTTTTGTTTTCGCTTTCTTACTTCTTTTGATCATAGAAGAAGGGGTGAGTTTTTGTTTTTATTAGATTACTATTTTTCTGCATCCAAGCATTCCTGAATATTTACTAGAATTTTGTCTTAAGCTGTTAAAATTTTGATGCGATATTTTTCTTTTGAATTACGCTTACGGTTATCACACGTCAAATTCTGATGTTGCAACGAGAAAGTAATATTAATGGGGGAACTAACTTGGGAAGGGTAAAATCTGAATCGAAGGGCAAGCTTTCAAATAACTGTGCGTCGAAAAGTTTGCTGTCACATGTTAGGCGATTGATTATGGCTTTTTTCCCCTCTTAATGTTAGCTTTGTCAAATGCCTAATGCATGGCCGTCATATATTTAAAAAAAAAATTTTTTTTTGCTAATGCATAGACTTTCGCACAGATCGGGAAAATTGCTAAATACGTTTTATCTGGGAGCACCCCACAAGTGAGTTAATGTTGCTCTCTTGGTGTAAACTCAATTTCGATGGAGCGACGTCTGGGGGGATCGCACCTTCCCCCAACCAATGACTTCGTGGAAGGACTTTCCAATTAACGGATTTAAGGTGTCCATATCTGGCATAGACTCGAAGGTGGTGTCCGTCGAAATTTGATCTGAGAATCCCCAGCTCGAAGCCCAACCCGCTACCACCCTACGGTTAAAAAAAATATCAAGATACAGTATAACATCGCTTATCCGGCTCTCGTTGATCCGGATCTCCGGATAATCTCCCGCATAGATTTGTAGACATTATTACCACGTTTTTATTAACTCGCTTTCTTGTTTGTCCAGTACAAATCTTACAATCGATTTTTAACTAACTCCCTGATTAGCTAGACATTTGAAACTTTTAGAATAGCCCAGAACACGATGACAATGCATTCTTTTAATACTTCTAGCTATCTTTAAGCAGAAAAATCCACAAGGTGGCGCTTCGATCGAATTCAATGCTTGCACTTTTGCGTAACGGCGTTTGACGATTTTGAAAACAGAATACATTTGAATTTAGTTTGTTTACAAAAATATTGTGCGAAAAATTTAAAAAAAATTATAAATGTTGGCAGTTTGAAAAGTCTGTGGATAGTGGAAGCGACTAAAAAGTGATTAAAATTAAATAAAAGAAAGTGAATCAGAATAATTAAGTGAAGGTTTGTGCAATTAAGAGAGAAAAGGAGAGAAAAATAAAAATAATTAAATAGGAAAATATTAAATTTGTGATTTGGCGAAATAAGAGGTCTTTCCAGTAAGTTTGGAGCAATTAAACTCTTCGATGTGCAGTCCTTCGAAGGTTCTAACTCGGCTTAATGCAACGTAAGCCTGTCCTTGACGAAGAGTTTTCCGAGGTACAGAACTTTCTTGGTTCACGGTATATCCTTGCTTTTCGTGCACAGTGCAGGCTGATCATTTTCTTTCAAGTTGATGGGATAATTCATCAAAACTTTTTTTTAAAAAGTATTTATTAATACATAGAATTGTCAAGTTTATATGATTCAACAGAAAATTTAAAAAGGTAATATATAAAAAGTTCTTTTTATCTTGTAATTATTTTTATTTAATGTTCACATTAGATAATAACTATTAACCATTATAGCAAGAACGTAACTACAAGTACGCCGAATATTCGCTTTTTAGTTTGATTCAATGAACAGTTCCTGCATAGATTGTACAAAAAATTATGGTAATAAAATGCTTTTTGTTGAGTTTAAGACGGCTTAACTAGAGTTACCATTTCATTGTTAAGAAATGATGCGAAAACTTATTTATATATATTTTTTATGTCTTGTAAACACTACTATGTAATTTTGTTACAAAACATAGTTTTTTATCGTAATTAACGGTCTGGTTATTTAAGGATTTTGTTTTGTTTATTACCCATATTACCCGGATTATCCGGAGTTTCTATTGTCCGGGTTGTCTATGGTCCCAGTTAGTCTGGATAAACGAGGTTTTACTGTATGCAGAATCACTTAAAAGAATAATATATAAGATGAAAGAATGTTATGTAAGACCCCTTTTTTTACTTTTATATTATTAAATTTTGTTCTATACGTAGCTCACGAAGTAAAAAAATATTCTAAAGTAACTAATAAAATGTCTAATTTATGCACTGCATTGCTCATAACTTGAGAGCTTTTAAGAGAAAGGTAAGTGAATGAAAAAAAATCTAATCCCAAAAATATTGCATCTGATTGTACAAAACATTTAACGTTCCTCTTAATACAGCATTTATCAAATAAATTTAAAAAAAGTTTTCAAGACATTATTGTACATTTCTCGAAACTTAATTTTTATGAAAACATTCAAGTCAATAATGAAATACGTTTATATGGAAATGTTTTATTACTGCTAGACTTCTAAACGCAATCAGATACGTTCCAAGTGTAAAAACCTTAAGCACCCTTTTTCAGAAGATGGAACAGTATACGAGGTAAGGGCCTGTTCACATAGCGTTTCCGTTGCGTTTTTTCCGTTGCGTTGCGATAAGGAAAAGATGACGTTGAGACGAAAATAAACAAATCATAGGCGTTAAAAATTTCATTGCTAATCGTTTGGAGGCATATGATTGGTTTCTTTTCGTCTCAACGTCATCTTTTCCTTAACGCAACGCAATGGACTCCTATGTGAACAGGCCCTAACACTAAAATTTTTGAAACAGGGGCTATGCACCAAAAATAAATTATTGGTCGGATATTTAAATTTGAACTCTTTTATGACTTCAGACGATAATTTGCTGCAACAATTGCAATTTAGCTGTCGTGGAATAAATTTTGAAAGAAGAGAAAATGGAGTTGACACGAGTGTGTTTTCTATGATTTTAAAGTGGGGCTAAATCAAGAAGAATGCCTTCAACGTCTACAATCGGCATATGGAAATGAAGCTCCATCTCGGGCCACTGTACTCAGGGGGTTTACAGAATTTAGAAGAGATCGAAATTCTCTCCTAGATGAAGTACATACAAGAAGACTTTTATCAACTGTAGTCCAAGAAAACATGCCAGCTGTACAAAAAATATTAATCGATGATGATCGCTGTACTTACCAAACGATACAGAAGGAAATTTGCATTGGATCCGCAGCTATACATAAAATTATTCATGAAGAACTGGATATGAAAAAGTTAGTTTGTCGTTGGGTCCCCCAAAGTTTAACAGAACACCAAAAAGCGAAGCGTGTCAGAATCAGTAAAGAAACCCTAAAAATACATAATGATGGTGGGGTATGATTTCTAAAATCATAACTAGTGATGAGACGTACATACATTATTTGGACGTTCCAACACGTCAAAAAAGTAAAGTTTGGGGTTTTGAAGATGACCCCAAACCAACAAAGATGAAAAGAAAATGAGCAATGATAAAAGGAATGTATGGCGTGTCCTTCAGAAGTACAGAGTTGGTAAAAGCCATAAAGCTAGAGGGACAGAAGACAGTTACAGGTAACTGCTACACCACTGTCTTTCAGAAATTCTTTAAGAGGTGAATGTTAGGGGACTCATGCTTCACCATGACAATTCCTCTTCTCATATAGCAAGGATTACTGTCGAATTTCTTGGGAAAAAAACCTCCATTAAAGTGATGGAACATCACCCTACTCTCCTGATCATGATATGTGTGACTTTTGACTACTTTTTATTCTAAAAAAAATTACGTGGGTGTCGTTTTCATCCCGAAGATGAGACTGATGAGGCTATAAAAGCATATTTTCATCTATTCCAAGAAATGGATGGCTTGAGGCATTAATTTTTTGTAAAATTCTCCAAGAAAAGTGTATCGATCTTGGGGGAAACTACTTTGAACACTCCTAAGAGTTGGTAACTTATACCATTTAGCTGTATCTCAAAAATTTCAGTGTGATCCTCACGCATGTAATAGGATAATGGGTCAAAAATCTTTAATGTCTGTAAAAATTTAATCAAATATTTGAATGAATGTCTGCAAAAATAAAAAAAATATATAGTATATATAACTTCTATGTCCAATTCTTTATAGACATTAAAAAAAGTTGCCAAAACATTATTATAAAGTTCTTGAAACTTAATTTTTATGAAAATATTCAAGTAAATAATAAAAATACGTTCATATGGAAATGTTTTATTAATGCTAGATTTCTAAATTCCCAAAGCAATCAGACACGTTCAAAGTTTGAAAAATTTAACAACCCTTTTTCAGAAGATGGAAGTGTAAACATGTAATAGGATAGGTTAAATATCTTTGAATAAATGTCTGTAAAAATTTATTCAAATCTTTGAATGAATGTTTGTAAAAAAATGCATAATTTTATCTCCAATTCTTTATTGACATTTAAGAGTTATAGCCTGGTGTTTAGCACTAAATAAAGAAATCAATAGACTTTAGTGTCAGATCTGCTTGTTACGTTTTAGAAGAAGGATAAAAATCTTTTTGAAGTTTTGTAATAGCATATGAAAATGTATATGGGAATTGATACGTAAAGTACTAATTACGTAACTATTTCCTTCCACAAGATACCAGCAAATTTTTTGATAAGAACTACAAGAGACTAGACAACGACTAGTCCTGTACCTTATGATTTCTTACGGTTGGTAGAACCTATGGCATGGCATATGGTATGTCTGAGTAAAATGTACATGGTGTAAGACAACTGACTTGCTATCTCTCTATTCTAAAAAAAAGTAACTCCTGCTGACGCTGTCAAAAGCTTGTCACGCTATCTCCTCCGAAACCGCTGGGGGTATGGGATCGAGATCGATACCAATGGATGCCGAAAACGGGGGGGGGGGACCAAAGTAAGACATGTCTCATCTTCGTCGGACTTTAAGTTGTTCTTTTTATTTTATGTTTTGGGGGAAATATTGACTTTTTCATCTTCAGATTACGATAACTCGCCAAAAAATGATCGTAGAATTTTGATCTTTTTACAATCTAAGACTACAGACATTTCTCTTCCAAACTAAACCTCATTTGTTTAAAAGTATTTTAAAACAGACTAATATTTCATCAAAAAATGAAACACAGTTTTTCAAGAAATATCGTCCCATATGTGGATGTAATATCGATGCTCCTCGAGTTTTTATCTTACAAAGAAAATATTTACATCATTTGGAAGCTGAAAGATTTCTTATTCATATAAACCTCATTTCAAGTCTCTATCTTAAAATTTCGATTTTTAATTGAATTTTAAACCTGATAATTCAACACTGATGAAAAGCCCTTCGCATACGGGTGACAACAGTAAATGAATGGAAGCTGTTACATTGCCCGAGAATCACCCCTAAGTATCTCGCTATTAGTCCTAACAGAGGAAAGATGTAAAAATAATTTAAAACGATCTTTGTTGCCATTTTCATTTTAGAAGTTCATTTGTTCAGTTTATTATTTTTTTCCAAAGGGAAATGTATCTTTATCAAAATAAATACTTCATGCGCAAGCGTTATTTTTATACTGAATTCTTGAAATTTTTTTGACTCTAAAGAGAAGCAGAGAGTGACAACAGAGGTTAAACTCTCAAACATTGTTTTGCTGTTCTTGAAAGTTACCTGACTTCAAGAAACGTTTGAAATTTATATTATATTTACAATACATATCCTTATATTATTTAATTTATATATTGATTTATATATTACTATTTAATTAATTTACTACAGCTTAACAAAGGTTAAAACTCTCAAACACTGTTTTGCTGTTCTTGAAAGTTACTTGACTTCAAGAAGCGTTTGAAATTTATATTATATTTATAATACATATCTTTATATTAATTAATTTATTTATTGATTTATATATTACTAATTAATTAATTTACTACAGCTTAACTTTTATATTTTATTTCTTGTTTAATACAGCATTGAATTTTTATTCTAAATCTTAATCTTTTATATTAATTTTTCTTGTTTTCAGTTTATATTATATTCCTTTTATAATACATTATATTCAGTATTTCTTGCTTTCAGTTTATATTATATTCTTTTATCCGTTTTTAGTACAGCATTGATTTTTTAAATTTGCTACTATAAGACGTGTATTGAAAAAAATGCCTAAAAGAAAGCGCGGTATAACTGGTGATAAAGAAAGAAGACGAAGTGCTCAGGCACAGAGGGAACGAAGAGAAAGGCAAGGTAAAGAGGAAGTTTCAACAAGACATGAAGTGCAAACTGAAGCACAGTTAAATAAACACTTTGAAACAGTAGGACTTGAAGAAGAATTGGAACACAAACGTCCTGCCAACAGTTCAGAAAATATGTCAGAAAAACGATTGCACAAAAAAATGCATGTCTGATAGAAGAGAAAATATGTCACAGATTCGACTTGAAAACAAGCGTGCAGCAAACAGGACAGAAAACATGTCAGAGATTCGACTTCCAAAAAAGCGCAGATGAGACAAGACAGAAAACATGTCTAAAGAAAGAATAAAAGTGAGTCGAGCTGCAAAGAGAAGTAAATTACATGTTGAAGAAGAAGGGTCCTGTGATCAGCAAGAAGTATTGGAGGAAAAGGTAGTGCTTGTATTTATTTTGATCCGAATATGGAAATGAATATTTTTAAATATGGAACCAAGAATTCAGTGTTTTTGAAGTGATAGGTGATGGTAGTTGTCTTTTTAGTGCTATTTCTGTTTGTTTGTATAGGAACAGTAATGAACATGCCAAAATTAGTAAAGATGCTGTAAGTTTTGTGTTGTCACATTGGGTTGAATTTGAAGTATTCCTGAGAGGGTATTTGAGGGAGGTTTCCCAACAGGTAATACCAGCAACAGATTATGAAAGTACAATGAATAAACATGGCACATACATGGGGCGATCGAAATTCTTGCAATTTTAAAAATGCATAACATAACTATTGAAGTTTATTTCAGAGAGAATTGTCAGCAGGCTCCTGAAATAACCGGATCTGAAACATCTGAAAAGGTAATCAGTATTGTTTTTCGTGGAAACTTTGATAAAGGTCATTACGATGCCTTGTTGCCCGTGTCTTCACTTCTAGAATTGCAGAAAACAGGTGAGAATCGTGATCATGAAACAATTGAGAAGAAATCCAATATTAGAAATAAAACAAAGCAGAGATTGGAATTGTCAGGTGACATATCAAGTGGTGGCTATCTAAACGTTGAAAAGTATAAATTGGGAGATTTAGATGTAGAGCGTGCTGATTGCGGAGCTGTTCGCTTCCGTGAGCAGAAGGGAAGAAGTGTTCATATTTTTTGCAACAATGGACAGATAATAATTCCTCCCCTAAATAATTATCCACCTGATCTTCAGCATTTGTTGACATCTCATAGTGAAGAAGGCAAACACTTCAGACAGCATATTCGAGGCTACAATTCATCCTTTGCATTTGCTACTTTTGGTGCCCATATTGAAGATATCATGGGAAGAGGTCCTCCACTGATAAAAATCCTAGGACAAGTTTATCATCATGCAACCATTTCTCTTGCCAATGTGAGCGGTAAAAATCCAAGGAATGGTCAGATCTACCTATATGATGATTTGGAGGAAGCAGCAAAGATGCGCATAAATTTGGAGAACCATGAACTGAATCTTCGCCTGGAACAGTTGTTACGTAACATTAATCCTTATGCACAGAAATACAAAATGCTGTATGAGATGACGATTTCTGGAGAAAATATTTTTCTGAACTTTGTTAAATATGAATTTGATGACAAGCGAACCTACAACAAGCCCACATCTTCAGAAGTGGCTATCATTATCGTTTCTAAAGACGGTTGTGTTCCAAGTGTACAGCTCAAAGTGCATCCCAGGCAGGAGGATGGACGTGAAACGACAATATTATCTCAGACCTAGCAGCATTCTGACCCAATGACATTTCCACCTTTGTTTCCGCATGGTGACCTCGGACGGACATTCAACATGGTGACCAAACAAGGTAAAAAGATAACACCTGTGCAGTATTACGGTCATCGACTGGCCTTGCGCCCCAGCAAACCTTTCAATCCTCTCTTGACTGACGCAGCAGTATGTTATAAATTGTTACATCATGGTCGAACGTCAACGGTTGGAATTCATTCGACATAATCCACGAGCGTTGCGTACATAATGTTTCCAAGGGATAGTTGACCGCGTGGAGAATAAAAATTTGAATGAAGCAAATCGTGTCCGTCTTGGTACAGCTATAATTATACCTGCTACATATATTGATTCTCCAAGGTGTTTGCAACAGTTGTATCAGGATTCAATGGTAATTTGTCGCAAAGTAGGAAGGCCAGACTTTTTCATCACTATGACGTGTAATCCAAGATGGCCAGAGATAACCAAGACCTTGAAAATTATTTTTGTAAAGGCACCACTGCTAATGACATTCCCATGATAGTAACAGATGTGTTCCAGGCCAAAGTAAATGAACTTATCAAAGATTTGGTGGAGAGGCAGGTATTTGGGATAATTGTTGCATATGTCTACACCACTGAGTTCCAGAAACGTGGATTTCCTTATGCTCATATCTTAGCAGCGTTCAGAACGGACCGTGAACTCCTGGAACCCAAACAAGTGGATCGATTCATCACGGCAGAATTATCACATGAAGGTTCATCTTTACGCTAGTATCAACTGCGACACATTTGGCATGGACCTCATGTAGATGGGCAATTGTGTTGGGATAAGGAAAAGCAGGAATGTTCGAAGAAGTTTCCCCAAAAACTTTGCACTGAAACAGACATGGCCAGAGATGGATTTCCTAAGTATAGAACGCGGGATAACGTAGACAAGCTTCATTCCTATCATTACAAATTCGGAAGTAAAATCCACTATGTTGATATTCGTATGGTGGCGCCTTATAATCCTCATCTCCTGAAGAAGTTTGATTGTCATATTAATGTTGAGTACTGTTCCTCAGAAATGGCTCTGAAGTATATTCACAAGTATATACACAAAGGACATGATCATGCGAGGATGGAAATGAATCATCATGAAACAGATGAGGTGGAGAAGTACATTGATAGCCGCTATGTTTTCCCAATGGAAGCAGCATGGAGGCTGAACACAATCCCCTTACACAACAGGAGCCACACTGTTGTAAGGCTTCCCGTTCATCTGGATGGTCAGCAGTATGTAACATTCGAAGAAGGACACGAAGAAAAGGCTTTGGAAAAAGACTGTGAGACCATGTTCCTTGGATGGTTCGACCTAAACAAGCATGATTTGGCAGCCATAAAATATGGGAACCTACCTGAAAGCTATTCCTGGAATGTAACATCCAAAAAGTGGATACCACGAAAGAAAGCCGCTAAAGTTGTGAGTCGCATTGTTAATGTTTCGCCGAAAGATTTTTCTTAAAACTCATTCTCAACAGGATTTCGGGTGCTACTTGTTATCAGAATATCAGAAAACACGAAGGAGTCTTCTACAGAACATACAGAGAAGCAGCAATTACAATGGGAATAACCGAGAGCAGTGAAGAAGCAAATGCCGTGCTGGAGGAAGCCGCAACCACACTGATGCCCGCCCAATTTAGACGATTCTTTGTCTACTACCGTATTGGGGAAGAACCATCTGATGCTGTGCAATTGTGGGAAAAGTTTTAAGAACATATGGCTGAACGTGATACTACCACCTACGATGCCCTTTGCGAGATTGAAGCACAGCTAAATATGGAAAATAGGACATGCAAAGATTTTTGATTTCCAGAGCCAAATCTATTGAACCTTCCAGTGCATAAAGTAGATGTCCAACAGCATTTAGAAGCATGCAACAATATTGTAGAAAAGTTAAACGTTGACCAGCTCACAGTGTAAAAACGTTGACCAGCTCACAGTGTATGAAAGAATAATCGATTTTTGGTACTTCTAAGGATCATGTTCAGTGCTTTTTTATTGATGGGCCGGGTGGCAGTGCAAAAACATTTATGTGCAATGGAATCTATCACAGACTACTAGCGATGAAGAAAAAACTGCATGTGTTGCTTGGATTGGAATTGCTTCAATACTCCTGCCATGTGTAACAACATCTCATCGTTTTTTCAACGTAGCTATTGAACTGAATGAGGAAGGAATTTGCTTTTTGAAGACTCGGGAAAAGCTCCGTCTACAAGAGGTCGATGTTGTGATATGGGATGAAGCAAGCAAGATACCCAGAAAAGCTCTTGAGGTTATTGATCGTACACTTCATGACATCATGAACAACAATATAGCTTTTGGTGAAAAGACATTCATTATTGGAGGAGACTTCCGACAAGTGCTGCCAGTTGTGAAGAAAGCAAGTAGAAAACAAATTGTCAATGAGTGTGTGAAATCATCTTACTTGTGGCCAGTATTCGAGATTCCCCATTTAGAAATCAGACAGAGGGGCAGCAGATTTCTGAGACTGGCTTTTACAATTTCGTAATGGAGACTTTGAGGAACTTGTGGTTGCAAATTCTGCTTTTCACCGTGAAGACATGACTCATTGGTTTTTCGAAGATGTTTCTGATGCTTCAACTGATCTACTCTCCAGAATGATTTTATCACCACACATCGATGAAGTCAATCGAATAAATGAAAAAATATTGTCCAGAATACCTCGATAAGAAATGGTAACCTACAGCATTGACAAGGCAACACTTTGTGGAATTGACAAGAGTGATGCAAGAGAAGTGGAAGCAACTCTCAGGCATGCTGACGAGTATCTGAATGCTCTCACGCCTTCTGGAATGCCACCTCACAAGCTTAAGTTAAAAGTTGGCTGCATCGTTATGCTTATTAGGAATTTGTCAATAGCTGATGGACTCTGCAATGGTACTCGTCTCTTGGTAAGGCGGATTGGGTGTTGGGTTTTGACTGTCAAGACTATAACTGGCAGTTATAATCTTCACAGAAAGGCGCCGTCATCGAAAAGGCGCCGTAGGAGATATACCGAGAATTCAACTGAACACAGCAACTGGTCATTACCATTTACCCTTCGTGTTATATCGTAGGCAGTTCCCTGTTCGTCTTGCATATGCGTTAAAGATTAACAAGTCACAAGGGCAGACTTTTGTACGCGTAGGTATTTACATAGAGCGTCTGATATGTTCCCATGGGCAATTGTATGTTGCTTTGTCCAGATGTATATCGAGGGAAAATATTAAAGTTTTTATCAGGAATGAGAAAAAAGTTGGGAATATTGTTTTTAAGAAAATATTGTAGGAATTTAAATTTTGTAATTGATTTTTTTTACATGATGTATATGTAATGTTGAACTGATACTATGTGACTGTACGTCATATATGTATATGCACCGTCTCTTTCCACCCATTCTCTCGAGTTTTTGTATTTTGTTATATTTTTGAGTTCAGGGAAATATTCACAAGTATCACTTTTGGATATTCCCTTGAACTCCGTAGGGGCTTTTATTTTTAAATTTTGGCTTTCCTATCCTTTTGTTTATTTAATTCCCCCATTCAGATCTTTTCTGTGTTTAATTTGGGCTTTTTGTTATTTTTAATTTTCTTTTTGCTCTGAATAGGAATTGGAAGTGATGGGGTTCTAACAACTATTGCTAACTCATTGCTATGGAGCAACACATTAGCAATGTGTTGCCCCATAGCAATGTGTTGCTCTGTAACATTCTGTCTGATTCTATTCTGTACATTTCTTACACTTTTTTGGTTAAATAATGAATTATAAGCATAAACAACTTAAAATTTTACTAATACTTATAAAATATAGGAAATACAGACCCTAAAATCACAATATACATTATTCGGTTTCCGCAAAGTTCAGTACTGTTTGAATTTTCATCAAGAAACATCTTTATTTCCCTCGAGTATCGAGAAACTAGCAGTTTTTGCTTTACTGCAATCATCTGCAACAGTTGCATGTCTCTACGGAATGCTGTATTGATTTCCAGTAAATGCTCGCCTTTTAGAGCGATAATTTTTGCAGCGACCCATTCGTTACGATGTTTTTTATAAATTTAAAATTATTTTGAAGCAAAAAACAGTATTTTATATTAGAAAAAAGCAAAAGCAAAGAGAGTGAAATATCAGCGTGCCGATGTAAACAAGCAATCGCAAGAATTGATTTGTCGCCAGTTTTTCAAAAATAAACTAATAATATAACTGCCAAAAAGTATTAAGGATGTTGGAAAAAAATATTGAAACTTCATATTAGAAAAAAAAATAAATTTAAGTGCTGAAAATGAGCAAAATTTTGCAATTTTAGGAAAATTTCCGGTTACGAAGTTTTACCTCCTGTTTGATTTTGAATAAAACGATATGTTTTACAATGGCTATAAAATTTCTTCTAAATCACGCAGAGAAAAAAAAAACAGTTTTGGAAAGAGGAAGGTTCAAAGTATAAGAAACTCACACACACACACACATACAAAAAAAAAAAAAAAAAAAAAACTCGACCAATTGTCAAAAATCGATGTTTTCAACATAGTCAGACACGTGAATATCACATTGCAATAACAAATATTTTTTTACGATTAAGCCTTATTAGGGGCCGAAGGGCCCGTACGAAAAGCGAGCGTAGCGAGCCTAGGGGCGAAGCCCCTAGTATTTTAAGATAAAACATGTGGAAACCTGTTTAAAACCAGATTATATTCTGTAATTTTTACTTCCGTTTCTTTTAGATTTGTAACACAAAATGCGGCCCGAAAATGGAATGTAAATCAGGTTGTTGTGTAAAATCTGCGAAAGGTAGAGGAGAGTGCAAACCTTCAGTTAATGAAGGTAAGTAAATGGAAACTGAATTGCATTTTTGACGTAGGTTAAATCAAATGTAACAAAAAGGTATAATATGATCTCTAGTTAAATAGAAATTGATAATAGTTTCATAAACTGAAAAAATGTAATTGTTTTGAATATAATTTCTATTAAATTATTACACTCTTAGACGACACCCCCTCCCCCCCCCCCCCCCCAAAAAAAAAAAAAAAAAAAAAAATACACGACTTACCAACAAGGGGTAATGCAAATTGGACACAAATTTATATGCATACAAGTTTAAACGGAAAATGCAAAATTTTTAAAGTTTGGCGGCCAAACAATGAACATGTGACGCTGCAGCGCGTCTTAACTGTGCAACTGGCAGGATATTAAAGAGGAAAAATTTCGATTCCAGGTCATAAATTCTTTGCGAATTTCATTCCTTGTACTCAGGTAGACAGTAACAATACCTCGCATACTGATGCGCGAACAATATGCGCGTATGAGAAAATCGGTAGTTGGGCTCAAAGAAATCGGTTGGTCTAATCGGCGAATCGCTCTACATTTGGATAGGAGCGATGCTACTATTAGACGATGTTGGCAGGAATGGGTGAACCATTGCCGAACACAGCGTCAAGAAGGAAGCCTAGAGAAACGGAAGAACGTGAGGAACGAGCAACCGTCAGAGCGGCACTCACAGCCCCAGGTTTATCAGTGTCACGATCGTCCTATTATTCGCATTCGGATAACGCCTTGTTGCGTCGTTTTTTTTCGATCCATAAAATTTCTTTAGGTCTAGAACTGAGAGATTTACTTCTTAGTAAATTTCAGATTTATCTGTAACAATCGACCATGGGTATGATTGTAATTGGTATATTGTTTGGATGGCTGCCGAGCAGTCACGATAGATTCTTGCATCATCATAATCTATTTGCTCTTCGCAGTGACACATATTACGTATGATTTCCATCGACTATATAAATCAAAAGTTACAGCATTACTTAGTAGCTTCTATACTCCTTTACATTTTAATTATCGAGAATGACCGATTTTCAATCAGTAACTCGAAGAAATGAAGAAAGTTAATGAACAGGAAAACTCAACATCTTCTGTCAAAATATTTTTCCAGGCCTAAAAAATGAAGCGTCAGAATGAAGTCGTATAAATCAAGATGCACGTTGCCATTCTCTATTATGTTTGAGTTTCCTACCTAAGACTGAATCACAAATAATTAAGAATGGAATGGCAGTCATTAAAATGTATTCTTGACTATTATTAATTTAAAAATTTCGGTTGCTGGGCTGAAATCTCAGTTTCGATATAGATTGGAAATTTTATTACAAGAAAATGACTCTGTGATATTATAAAAACTATGTGTCAAACATTCCTTTTCTTTTATGACTTTCAGAAAATAAACAGTGCAGCGAAAAAAGTAAGATGAAGAATGGCATGTACACCAAACATTGTTATTGTAAGGAGCCTCTGCAGTGTGACAAAAAGAAGGTAAGATTGAGAATTTTTTAAATTCAGAGTGAAAAATTTTAATTGTCTAACGTTTCAATAAAAGTAAAATTTTTATATTTAGCTGGACCTAATACACCAATTTATGATCATTTTAAAAAGTCATTATGATGGTCATGTTTCATGCGATTCAGTGTGTTCTTTTTAAATTTGATTTATTTTCGCCTTTTTTCATTCAGAAGTTTAATTCTCAATGCTCGTAAAAATAAATTTTACTGGTTAACATTAAAGCATAATTTATAATGTATTCTAATATGAAAATAAAATCTCAGATAGTTCAAGAAATACATTATCAACTTTCTTTAAATTATATTATATATTTTTTTTATCTTCATTTCAGAACATTTGCATGCCTTTGCTTGGATGACATTTTTGTGGATAAAAATATGGAGTTTAAAACTGGATGGTGAAAATATGTGAAATATAATGTGTTAATTTTATTAATCAGGACTGAATCATTGAAAATTTGTTAAATTATGAAAGAAATAAAGATATTTTCATTGCAATTATTTGTTCGATTTGTCCTATGTTTTTTATTTATATCGTAATATACCTTACTAATGAAAATATTATGTTTGAACTACGTATGTAAATGGAGTCGCTCTATCTCACGCGTGTATTGTCACGCATGTATTGTCAACTCACTGCTGACAATATACGCATGTAAAACCAGTACTGTTACAGAATGAGCATTTTACCACGTTTTTATTCACTCGCTTTCTTTTTGTGTGTTTGTCCAGTTTCTTGTTTGTGTGTTTGTCCAGTACAAATCTTGCAATCGATTTTTAACTAACTTCCCGACTAGCTAGACATTTGAAACTTTTATAATAGCTGAGAACACGATGACAATGCATTCTTTTAATATTTTTAGCCATCTTTAAGCAGCATTGAATTCACTTTCAGTTAATATTGTTTTGTAGAATGGTGCAGCCATCTATCGGCAGGGACGCGAACGAAAAGTTAAACGCAGGTCACGTTCGCAATTCCCGAGCTAAACTATTGTTTACGCGTTTAATACCTCTTTATTACGCATTTGATCATTTTGTGTCAAGTTGATGGGATAATTCATCAAAAAAAATTTTAAAAAGTATTTATTAATACATAGAATTCTCAAGTTTATATGATTCAACAGAAAATTTAAAAACGTGGTATATAAAAAGTTCTTTTCATCTTGTAATTATTTAATTTCAAAACGTGTATAATTTACAATGTGTTGACAAAGAAATGCGCGTCCCTTTGCATTTAATCGTATGATAATTTTAATATTCAGTGGAGAAAAGGTCAGTTAAAGAAAACGACGATTTTCATTTCCATAAACTGAACCTCACATGGAAAAAATAGTGTCCAAGATGATTGAAGGTACAAACAGAAGTTTACATTGTTATCTGAAGACGGGATAGTTTGAGTGACCGAAACTCAATAAGATTCTAGACTTTCGGAAGCAATCAGAGTCCATTTTCAAATGTTTTAATAGTATAATTAAAAGAATAGTTGTCAAGAGAGATCTGAAATACCTGAAAGACTTACTGAAGTTCTCACTCTTCTTTCATATGATAGATGTGCTTTTGCTGGCCCAACGAGTAAAAGGAAACAGTTAATAGGTATGAATTTAAGTAGGGTGGGTGTCCCAAATATACCCCCTGTGCCTAATATTGCCTACTCGTATTTCTAAAGTATGATTCGCGCTGTGCATGAGAAAATGCAGTAACTTCTTAGTTCTGAGTTTGTACTAACAGCGACGATAGCGACAACGCTCTTATCACTGACAACAGAAACTATATGGCGTCTGAAGTAGTTTTGGCTATTGTCTTCGAAAACTTTGGCTCCAAACAATCCGAATCCAGTGAAAGACCAGGTAGGGGCATCCAAATTCTAATTTTACTTATACCATTTGAAAGTGCATTAAACAGAGACTTTTCTAGCAACGCCTTTTAACAGGTTCTCCTAATTTCGCTTGGTAGGCGGTAAGAGGAACAACGGTATGCGATATTAGGCTCTGGAGTTCACTGGAAATTTCAATTTTTCCAATTTAGCTACATAACTTAAACTGACACTGGTTTTGGAGCTGGTTGATTTCAGGATACCAAAGGAAACAGTTCTTAGGGATTGTTCTTTCCACTAAAACTAAATTCAAGCCCAGACGCACAAACGGGTCGGCTATATGATACTTTATTAACACATCACAAAGAACTTCGTACAAACAGCACAGAGCCAGAACACAGACGCTACTAACTCCACAGCGGAAGTATCTTAGAACGTTTACAAAACATAAAGACAGCGGTATCGTGCTGCCATCTACCGGACAAACAATCATAACATATTAAATAAATGAATAAATGAAAATACAGGAACATACTCCATGAACATACTCCCACCCTCAAGAATTTATTCTTGACACATCGGTAGGGGGGAGAGTTTAACAATAGGCCTTTTAAAATAACCTTTAGAAGTTTTAAGGGTGACAACTCGCACCGTTCCATCTAAACCTGGATGAACTTCATTTACTCTGCCAAGAGGCCAACAGGATGGAGGTGTATTATCTTCCTTGAGCAACACCATGTCACCTACCTTTAAATTTGATTTGGTGATATGCCATTTGTTACGATTTTGAAGAGAGCTCAGATAGTCCTGGTGCCACCTTTTCCAAAAGTTCATTTTCATTTTTTGAACAAGGTCCCAGCGAGAACGTAAGGACAGATATTAGGAGTCAACCTGCTCAGGAGGGGAAGTAATTACTTCACCTATTAAAAAATGGGAAGGAGTTAACACTTCTAAATTGTCTAATTCATCGTTGGTAAGAGACAATGGTCTTGAATTCAAAACTGCTTCAATCTGACAAAACAGAGTGGCAAATTCTTCGAATGTTAACTTATGGTCACCAATTACTCTTTTCATATGGGACTTTACCGATTTGATACCCGATTCCCACAATCCACCAAAATGAGGACTTGCAGGAGGTATCATATGCCACTGAATAGCTTGTTGTGAGAGAAAATAACAAATGTTCTCATCCCTGTTGATGCCGGACACAATTTTACACAATTCAGACATTTTCCTTTTAGCACCACAAAAATTAGTGGCATTATCACAATGAATGTGACGGGGGGACCCTCTGCGACAACTAAACCGCTTCAAGGCAGCAATAAAAGCCTCGGAGGTCAAATCACTGACGCATTCTAGATGAATCGCCTTTGTGCAAAAGCAAATGAATAAAGCAACATAACCTTTTATACTTTTAGCACCTCTACCCCGAAATTTCAACATATTAATAGGCCCGGCAAAGTCTACACCACAGACCGAGAATGGTCTATTAGGCATGACACGTTGTCGCGGAAGATCTCCCATCAATTGTTTATTGGATGCAAAACGATATCTATGACAAACAATACACTTATGAATATAACTCTTGATTAGTTTCCTAGCACCAACAATCCAGTAATTCTGCAATAAAATATTCAATAACAAGGTAAGATTAGCGTGCAAATAAGTTATATGAAATTGTTTTATCAAATAATCACTAAGCCTATGCTTATCAGGCAAGATGACGGGATGCTTTGCATTAAAAGGGAGAGGTGAATGTCTCAACCGACCTCCCACCCGTAACAGACCATCTTGATCCATGAAAGGATGAAGATTTTTTAGTTTACTCTTCGTTGGTAAATCTCTATTATCTTTCATACATTTTAATTCTTCAGCAAAATACACACCTTGAACATACAAGATAATTTTGTTTAAAGCTTGGATTCTCTCCATGGCATTAATAGGAGAAACCTTACCTTTTGAATCAGTTGCTTTACCTGAATTGATCGTTCGCCTCTTACAACGGGTGATGAAGCGAACACAATAAGCTAAAACAGTAACAATCTTAGTTAGTGTAGAACAATTATCAAATAATATTTCAATTACATTGTCCGGTTTAACATTAGAAATATTTGCAGAAAATATAGAATTTTTCTTCTTTTCGATCATAACCTTAGAGTCACTAGAAAAGTCAGTCATTTGTGTCTCTACGGGCCAATTTTCTGGACTCATTGACAACCAGTCAGGCCCATGCCACCAAAGGTTACAGTCTGGTAGAGCTTTAGGTGAAATTCCTCTAGAGGCTATGTCAGCTGGGTTTTGTTTCGATGGAACGTGCCGCCAGCGTTCAGAGGGCACTAGTTCGATAATTTCGGCTGTTCTGTTGGCCACGAAGGTTTTCCACTTCCTAGGGGGAGAAGACAACCATGCCAAAACCACTCGTGAATCTGTCCAGGCGTGGAAAGTGATGGTATAATCTTTTAGAATATGTGAAATCGTAGAGAAGAGTTTAGCCAACAGTCGAGCACCGTTCAGCTCCAGCCGAGGAATTGAAATTGGCTTTAGTGGAGCAACTTTAGTTTTTGCTGCAAGGAGGGTCACCTTGGAATCACCATCAATATCCTTTTGTACTGCGTACAGCACCGCAGCATAGGCCAACTCTGAAGCGTCTGCAAATCCATGGATAGTTATCTTTAAGCCTCTAGTGTGGATCCATCTGGGAATTTTGATTACGGAGAGGCAATCGAAGTCTCTCTGGAAATTCTTCCACCTTTCTTCGAAATTCGCCGGAAGGGGACTGTCCCATCCCAACTTTAACAACCAAAGTTGTTGGTAGAAGATTTTGATTGAAATGGTGCATGGAGACAATAATCCTAGTGGGTCGAACAGCCTAGCAGATTGAGCCAAGAACTTCCGTTTAGTAATTTCGTTCTCGAAGTAAAAATTAACTTTAAAAATAAAAGAATCAGATTTAGGATTCCAACATAATCCTAAAACCTTGGATTGCTCACCGTCCTTCAATTCGAACACTTCATTGACATTATCAATTTTAATCACATTCAAGAGCTCCTTTGAATTAGACTGCCATTTTCTTAAATGAAAACCTCTATTTTCCAAAAGAAAAATAATTTCTTGGCATACCCTAGCAGCTTCACTTTTGTTACGTGCACCTCCCAAGAGGTCATCCATATAAAAAGAATTTTCAATGAGAGAAGCAGCCTCAGGATAAACAGGACGAGCGTCATTCGCAATTTGCTTTAAACATCGGGTTGCAAGAAAAGACGCACATTTTAGGCCATATGTAACAGTTTGCAGCTTATACTCTCGAATGGGATCGGATTTATTGTATCTCCACAGAATTCGTTGAAAAGCTTGATCAGAAGTAGACATTAATATCTGCCGATACATTTTCTCCACATCGCAACAAAATGCTATCGGGAAAAGCCTGAAATTCAATAAAGTCTCAAATAAATCGGGTTGTTGTTTAGCACCTGCACCTAGTGCATCGTTTAAAGAATTGCAGTTGCTAGTTCTACAACTTGCGTCAAAAACCACCCTTAACTTAGTAGTGGTACTACTGGGCTTTAAGATGGCGTGGTGAGGTAAGAAATATTTTTCATTAACTGCTAATTCTGAAGAGACATCCTCCGAAACCTTCACATGTCCTAGCTCTTCATATTCTTTCATAAAGGATTTATACTGTTCCTCTAAATCCGGATTTCCATTAAATTTTCTTTCCATATTCTGGAGACGAGACAAAGCAACTTTATAAGAATTTCCCCACTCAACTTCTGATTTAAAGAAGGGAAGTTTCACGACGAACCGTCCGTTTTTATCGATTTCATAATTTTCACTAAAGTGTTTTTCACAGAAACTTTCTTCTTCACTTAAAACTTCTTTTTTTATTTTAAGAACCTCTTCAGTTTCCCAGAACCGTTTTAAAACTTCATCAACGTCAATATTAGCATGAATACCAAATAGGGCGTTCTTTTTCAAACTGTTTAAAGGCATCTTGCCCGCTACAACCCAACCAAACATTGTATTCTGGGTGATAAGAGAATTTTCGGAACCCGTAATTTGTCCGGCTTTCATAACTTTAAAAAAATAATCTACACCAATTATTATCTCTACACTTTTCGCTTCAGCGAATTTGGGATCGGCAAGTTCAATGGATTTTAAATATTCTAAATCATTAGTATTTACACAATTACTCGACAAATTTGAAGTTAATTTATTCAAAACGAAAGCTTCAATCACGAGCATACTGTTAGGATTATGCCTTGACTCCATAGATAATGTTACACTACCTCTTGTCTTGCCAGCAGAGGAATTAGCAATTCCACAAACTGAAAACAGGGCATCTTTTCTTTCTAGATTTAATTTGTTAGCACAAGCTTCAGAAATGAACGAACATTGACTGCCACTATCTAATAGAATTGTACAATCCACCTTTCTTCCTCGTGCATCATTCACTGAAGCAATTGCAGTTGGCAGCAAACCAACAAATTTTTCCTTAGCTGCGTTCAAAGCGATGTTAGTATTAACTTGCAGTTCTGGACTATACGTTTCATTTGTAACACTCGTTGTATGGGAATCGAAAGCAAATTCGTGTAAACTAGTATGGTGGGATGATTTCTTACATACTTCACAAACAGATTTAGAAAAGCAATTTTTAATTTGATGCGAGCCTTTCAGACATCGATAACACAAGGCATTCATTCGTATGAATTCTTTTCGAGCAGAGATTGGCATAGCATTAAATTTATGACACTTCGAAATGCTATGCATTCCAGAACATTTTAAACATTTACTCGAATAATTAGATTTAACATTAGTTACGTTGTTAGTCACTTTCGTTTTTACTATGCTATGAGAAATCGAAACATCTAAATAAGAACATCGGTTGTTTAAGAATTCTAAAAAGTATTCAAATGTGGGAAATTCTATTTCTGTCGTTTCTTGAGCCCATAATTTTCAGGTTTCGTAATCTACCTTGTCTAACAAAAGGTGTATTAACCACAAATCTCTTGAATTAGCTCCTTCGTGCAATGCCTTTAAACCCCGAATAACTTCATCCGCAACGTCAGCAAGTTTTCTTAATTTCGCGCCATTCGGCTCGGAAAGCTTATTTTGTTCCAGAAAGGTATTGATTAAAGCGGTAGAGATATGCTTTTTATTATCATAGCGTTTCTCTATTTTTTCCCAAGCTTCATCGTAACTGGTCTCAGACACCGGTAGGTGCTTGATTAAATCAGCGGCTGATCCCGAAAGTAAACCTTTTAAATACTGGAACTTATGTATTTTTGATAACGAATCGTTATCATGCACTGTAGATTTAAATAAATCTTTAAAATTCAACCAATCTAAATAATTTCCCGTAAAGGATGGAATTGTAATTTTAGGTACATTAACAGTTCCGTTTCCGTTATTCACATCACTTCGAATAACAACATTCGAATTATTTTGCCGAATTTCGGCCAATGAAGCCATCGCTTCTATCTTTGTACGAATTATAACTTTAATTTCTAAATAAACATATTCTATTTCAGAAAATTCAGATTGTTCTACTGGAAGTAATAAATCTAATTTGGAAAACTCATCAAATGCTACTTCCAGACGTTCTAACCGTACGGTCAAATCCGGTACATCAAACTGTTCTTTAGATTCTAAATAGAGTTTTAACTTCGTTAAAGAAGCCTTTTTCTGGCCTCTGGCCCTGATTATTTCTGCATTTTCCATTACGGAACTTAACAATACAAATCAAAAACTTTCTTACAACTTAAGAACAAAACAAAAAATTTCCACTTATCTCAACAGTGGAATCAAAACATCTCGCCGGTGCCTCCAAATTTTCTTTCCACTAAAACTAAATTCAAGCCCAGACGCACAAACGGGTCGGCTATATGATACTTTATTAACACATCACAAAGAACTTCGTACAAACAGCACAGAGCCAGAACACAGACGCTACTAACTCCACAGCGGAAGTATCTTAGAACGTTTACAAAACATAAAGACAGCGGTATCGTGCTGCCATCTACCGGACAAACAATCATAACATATTAAATAAATGAATAAATGAAAATACAGGAACATACTCCATGAACAGGGATGTTCTTTGAGTTTCCAGCCTAATCAGAAACTAAAAATTGAATGAAATGTCGAAAAAAGTTAGAGTAGGCGATATTTGGCACACCTACCCTATCTCGTTTTCTAATTTCCTATGTGATCCTCTATGTTAAAAAAATCTCTTTGCATGTTCTCTGTGAGCTAATTTAATATTCAATTAGTATTTGAAAAGAATCTGGTACAGTGGATAATATTATTACTTTTGAATTACAATTTTAGAATCATTTTTTTTCATCAGGTTTTTTTTCCAAAAAAAACAGAGGCGTTAAATTTCCTGCGAAAAATAGAATAACTCTTTAAATTGGAAATGTTGAGCATTTTATAGAAAATTACAATGAAGAATAGTAAAGACAACTGAATGCAAAATAAAACAATGAAGGTGGTAAAAAATATACGGTAAGAACAGAAAATATATGGTCTCCTTTGTATTGGAGTTCTTAGACGTTCTGTCTTATCATCCATTTTGCTACCCATTACGCATTCACTTCTTATCACGGCTCCCCAAAACGATCCCATTTGAAGTGTGAATGACCTTGTAGCGTGGGAGGTTTTTACCTTTTCCCCCGAAGATCACAGAGCCGTCAGAGTGAGTTGGAAGCAAAGCTCATGCGATATACAAACGCTTTGAAACAAAATCGCGGTCGTTTGCAAGGGGATATATCACTACGGCTTTCTTTCTTGGCCGTACAATGGAATACATGAAATCTTCTTGAGTCCCAATTTTGGGGATTTTCTTTCCAGCTCTTGAAAGATATCATGTCTAAAGGTTTTACTAACTATTTTTCAAACATTCGTAACGGGGAATCGGAAGCACCCTTCAAATTTCCTTCGTATGTAGAGTCTCATGTACGAACCCTCGGTTGGTTACGGAACGTCTCTAGTAAACATGCAGTAGAACTCCTTCTTCGTAGAACGAGTGGGTAAAGGCGGTGAGAGACTTCACACACACAAATAAAAGGTCATATTCTTTTTAGCTGCCAAACTTTAATTGATCTTTAAAGCAGCACATTACACAAACATATAAAATAAAGGAATAAACAACTATGTAGTCATAGGCAGATCCTCACATCAGCCAACATGGCCGCATCTTTCCTCCTTCCCTTTTTCTACTAAAAAAGTCGAGTTGAGTTGTGTCTTCAGTTCTTACAACTCCCATCGGGGCAAGCACATCCGTCACATGAGTGTCGATGTTGCTAAGGAAAATAAAACTCGGAACAAGTATTTGTTCTATCACACACAAGTAAAGATATTAAGGTGAGAGCTCTTCATTATGCAGCTCCCACTTAATATAAACAATATACATACAAATTTATAAACATAATACATATATTCCAATAAAACATTAACCAAATAACATAATCAATAGCAATATTGTATTACCACACCATTTAAGATCAAGTATATACATGAAAAGATAAATTCTTAAAATTAATTAGGAGAATCAAATTTTAATCTAGACAAAGCATCAGCATTACCATGGCGACTACCCTTTCTATATGTGACGCTCATATTATAACGTTGTAGAGCTAATGCCCAGCGAGAAAGCTTTGCACCATGAGGGGCACTTTGAGTTAAATAAGTCAATGGGTTATGATCAGAAATTATTTGTATTTCAGCACCAAATATCCACGTATCAAACTTTTTCAATGCCTCAAGGACACAAAAAGCTTCTCTCTCAATGGTTGACCACTTCATTTGGCATGAATTCAACTTTTTACTAAAGAATGCAATCGGTACTTCCTTTCCTTGTCCATCTTTTTGAGCTAAACATGCACCGATTGCTGTGGCCGATGCATCTGTATATAACTGGAAGGGTTTATCAAGATCTGGAGTATGTAAGGAAGGCATTTTGACCAACTCCTCCTTGAGTTTCGCAAAAGCTTGGTCAGCATCAGTACTCCATGGTATGGCGGTTGGCACACTTTTCTTAGTCAAATTTGTCAAAGGTAACACAATTTGTGAAAATTGTGGTATATAATCACGGTAGTAGCTAGCTAGTCCAAGTAAACTTCTTACTTCTTTCTTCGTAGTGGGCTTTGCTAATCTTTTTATAACTTCAACCTTCTCTGGATCTGGGGAATGTTGACCGGATCCAATCAAATGGCCTAAGAACTTCACTTGAGTTTTACCAAACTCACACTTTTCTAAGTTTACTGTTAAACTTACTTCCCTTAGTGTCTTGAAAACGCTGTTTATGTGATTAAGATGTTCCGCCCACGTTTTAGAAAATATGGCCACATCATCAATATATGAACGACAATATGCTTTATGAGAAGCTAGGGCCTTGTCTATCGATTTCTGGAACGTACTCCCAGCATTTTTCATTCCAAATGGTAACACGTTCCATTGATAATGGCCAGAATGTGTCACGAATGCTGTATAAGGCTTGGATTCTTCCTTCATTGGAATTTGCCAATATCCCTTGGTGAGGTCGATTACAGTAATAAATGTTGCTTGTCCTACCTCAAATAACAGATCTCTAGCTATTTTCATGGGGTAAACGTCTGGGATTGTAAAACTATTGAGTAATCTAAAATCAATGCATAACCTAACGCTTCCATCCTTCTTAGCGACACAAACTACTGGATGAGCCCATTCACTGTCACTTGGCTCAATGAGGCCCATATCTAACAATCCCATCTACTTCTTTTTGTAAACTAATAGGGACCCTGTACGGTTTGAGTCTCCTTGGCGAACAGTTCTCCGTAACTTTAACAGAATGTCCTTCAACCTTGGCGTGTCCGGGCTTGGAACTGAATATATCTACATATTTCCGGAGAATATCAAAGAGTTCCTGGGTTTGTTCCCCTGATAAACTAGTACTTTTCATATTATGAATGTGTTTTCTGATATCTTCAATATTTTTATTCCTCTTGTCAACAGGTGCATAGTGAATTGTCCCAAAATCTTCATCTAGTTCGAAAACCATACCAACACGATTTATTCTTTGAATGTAAGGTCGGAGCCTATTTATGTGGAGTTCCCTGATACTCCCATCTTCCATTTCGACTTTTGCGGAATGTGGTCTAGTAAGTTGTATAACTGTGGCAGGTCCAATCCAAGTATTTAAAAGTTTGTGAGAGGACGAAGGTAACAGTACTAAAACCTTTTCGCCAACAACAAAAGATTTTTCCTTCGATCGAAGATTATAATTAGAAGAATATCGTTCTTGAGACTTCTCTGCATTCTCGGATGCAATTTCATGAGCTTTTCTTAGGTTTTCAGTTAAATTTTGTAAATAATTCACAATTGGACGAGATGCAGTGGTTGGGATACTCCGCTTGCCTGTCCAAACTTCTTTTAACAAAGATAAAGGACCCGGAAGTAATCTCCCATAAACTAACTGGAATGGTGACAACCCAGTAGTGCTGTGTGGTACTTCTCTATACGCGAATAAAAGATAAGGAAGATGCAAGTCCCAATCTCTGCCATATTCTTGAATATTTTTGTTCATCATCTCTTTTAAAGTTCGGTTCCAACGTTCGACAGCACCCATACTCTCAGGATGTCCTGGAGTGGAAAAACGTGGAGATACGCCTAGGAGATTTTCAAAAGCCTGAGTGAGCTTGGATGTAAAATTTGTACCTTGATCGGTACAGATCATTTTAGGGAATCCGGTCTGAGTGAATATCTTCATTAACACGTTACATGTAGTTTTGGCACTAATTTCTCTTACTGGTATGGCTTCTGCCCATCTAGTACACAGATCCACAGCACATATTACAAAACGATGTTTTCTACCCGATGGAGGTTCTAATGGTCCTATACAATCTACGCTCCATACTTCAAACGGAGTTTCAGGTCTGACAATAGGTTGTATAGGGATCCTATCCTTATATGTAGCCACTTTTCTCATTTGACATTCTTTGCAACTTCCACAATATTCTTTTACGTCTTGCTTGACTGTAGGCCAGTAAAATGAGTACTTAATACGCTGAGTGGTTTTCTTTTCCCCAAGATGGCCAGCTAGTGGGATTTCATGTGCCATTTTTAACACAATGTTCCTCTTTTCTATTGGTAACACGACTTGCTTAATATTTTCGCCACAGATACATTCATTATGCTGTAAAATTCCATGGTCAATAAAATAAGAGTTTTCTCGTTTTTCTGCCCATTCAAAACATTTCTTAAGCGTTTCATCATTTTTCTGAAGTTTGACGAACTCTAAGTTTGTCTCTTCTATTGTGCGATCATCTTTTGCGTTTTGTAGAGACTCATTTCCGCTCACTGCTAACACTGTACTGGTTATATTCGGAAGCATGTCCTTGTCATCCTTATATCCCGTCACTCACTATTCGGTTCTTTTAATTCTGAGACTGACGTCTCCGAACAATGGCTATTCCCGTGGAGTTCGATATTTTCTTTGAGCATAGTGTACGCTGAAAAGCTTAGTAATAAATCATTAGTAAGTCTCTTTGAAACGGCACAGGTGACTGGAACATCCCCATGTAAATCGTCATTAATTTTCATTCCAAAGATTCTGAGAGGAGTTGTTTCACTTTCCCCAAAAGCTGAATTTATTTCTATTTTGCCTTCTCCTTCATAAGGCATATCGGCTACCAAATCTTCTCGCACTACGGATATTTGTGCGCCCGTGTCTACGATACCATTCAGAACTACATTTCCACATTTGATTTCGACGATTTTTAAATCATCCACGCCATCATAAATATCCACTGATTTGGATACTGGAATGGAAATTTTAGCTGTCAACACATCTGATTTATCATCTTTTATAGTAGTTGACTTTTGAACTAGGTTATTTTGTGCGGTAACAGGAATATTTTTAGACTGATGATTTTTCGTACAAAACTTTGAAGTGTGACCTTCCTTTCCACAAGTAAAACAAGTTGGTTTGAATTTAGATCTATATAAATCCTCATTTCGGCGTTGTGGTGTCCATTTGGTTGTGTTTTGAGGTGAAGAAAATGGTTTACTCTTGAATGTCCGTTCTGGAGGTGGAGTATGAGGACGAAATTTTTCATTTACCTTGTCCTTAGAAACCGTTCCCAAGGATTTCTTTGCTGTACTGCGTATACTATCATATTCATCTAATCTGTCCGCCAACTTGGACGGGGAAGTAAATTTTGTCCATTCATCTAAGAGATGTTCTCGCACTTCAGGTGGTACCTTTTTCTTGAGCTGATCTGTAATGATTAGATTCTTCAATCCTTCAAAATCTTTGATATCTAGACCTCCAATCCATTCTTCGAAATAATTTGTTATTTCATAACAAAAATCCCTCCAAGATTTCTCAGCTATCTTCTGATGCATCACGAACTTTTTCCTAAAACTTTCAGGATTCAATTTAAATCTTTTTAGCAAAATTGTTTTAATATACTCGTAATCCTCAAATTTCTCTTCCGATTCTCTACTAATTAATTGAACGATTTCAGATGGTAATAACGTTAAAAGACACGATACCCAGTCTTTAGTATCTATGTTGACTCTTTTGGCCTGTCTTTCAAACAGAGATAAATAAATCGTGATGTCATCTTCACGCAAATTAAATCTAGGCATAAGCTTAATTAATTCTGAGCAATGTTGCCCACTGTTATTGGAAACCGTAGAAGAGCTTGACCGACTTTTAGATTCGATTTCGAGCTTTCTCAATTCAAACTCCATTTGTTCTCTTTTCTGCTGAGCTTCCAACTCCATTTGCTTCTGCTGAATTTCTAACTCTCTTTGCTTCTGCTGAACTTCCAACTCCATTTGATTTTTCTTGGAGACTTCTTCCTCGAGTCTGGTACTAATGATCATCTCTAATGTTCCCTTTACAAATTCTTCATCATAAGATTTACTTTCTATAATAATTTTTCTGAGATCTACTATTCTCATTTCGGGAGTTGGTTTTTCCCCCATCTCTTCAGCTAAATTACGTAAATCTTCTTTTTTACCCTTAGTTAAAAATGCCATGGTGCTTAGTGTCTAGTAACCCCTTATTTTATAAATATATCTAGCCAAAAATATAATTCTTAGAACAAACAGGGATTTTTTTCAGAAGCCCCGAAAAATAATATATATATATCTGACGATAAATGACTCATGGGGTTAAATCTAATAATACACTTCTAAACATATACTACACTAATAAACACCAAAAACCAAAGTTTTATTTTTAACACTAACTGTGTCAACCCTTGAATACAGTAATTGATACAAGTTCAAATAAATACCTAATAACACCCAATAACCATTAATGTGTAGTTAGTAAGTACTACACGTAAACAAACTGTTCGAACTAACGTGCTATAATATTTTAACCACAGAAACAAAATATCATACTTTCAAAAAAAAATATTAACAAATCCAAGAACAAACATTAAAGTTTCGTTTTCACAAAACTGTAAAAAAAAATCTTTAAATATCAAAACCTTCGATAAAAATATTGTATGCACAACTCAATTTTGTAAAATTTCCAATAATGAATGTTAAATGTCACCAACAGAACCGATAATATTTTATCAGAACACTATATAAAATAATCAAACGTATTTATTTTATTCCACGCTATTCGTCAACCTTAAATATCCCACCTAAAATGTAATTATACAATCCTTATACTAAGAATATCCATCAAGAATAAATCCCAAGTACGTATATCATACAGTAAAATAAAACCAAAACGAAATCCACAATTCTATCGAAATTATTCCATTTATAATATGCATAAACAATGATTTGTTACACACAAAAAAAAATAACAAAATCGTTCTTATTTAAGTCATTTCCTGAAAACCGTTTAAAATAACTTGGCATGGGGCCAAAACAGAACCAGAAGTTCTTAAGAATACACTGATGTACAAAACAGAACCAGAAGTTCATAAGAATACACTGATGTATGATTTTACATAGGTTGACTTTCGAATTACTAAATGTAATTGCTAAACAAAATAAATTCAGACAACAAATCTTAACTTATTTGATATGTAATATCTTCAAATTTAAATGCAGTGCATTAGATGAATTGTCGTTTGCAAAAACTGATTAAACATGCGTTTAACAAAACTATTCTTAATTATCTGGGGCGAAAATTCCAAATCGAAAGGAAAAAATATTTTTCCCCTTGAAAGTACAACAACACTAAAAATTAAAATAAAATATACAAACAAATAATACTCGGAATACTGACGTATTCTTTTTGATTTTCTCTGGCGAGAATTCGTTTTTTCTTCTCTGACGAGAAACAGAAACTTTATGTCCCGGGATAGAACAACTTTAAACACTCTATTCCTAGATAATTTCGCCCAGACAATTAAAATATTAAAATGCGGGAGCATGCATTTACACAAAAAATAAGAGCTCTCACCTGATACGATCCTTCCGACTGCGCCAGTAGAACTCCTTCTTGGTAGAACGAGTGGGTAAAGGCGGTGAGAGACTTCACACACACAAATAAAAGGTCATATTCTTTTTAGCTGCCAAACTTTAATTGATCTTTAAAGCAGCACATTACACAAACATATAAAATAAAGGAATAAACAACTATGTAGTCATAGGCAGATCCTCACATCAGCCAACATGGCCGCATCTTTCCTCCTTCCCTTTTTCTACTAAAAAAGTCGAGTTGAGTTGTGTCTTCAGTTCTTACACATGCCAATCGACAGTAGTATGCATGGAATCATTTCTAGGAACCGTGGAAAGAAATGAAAGTATGATGGGTGGTAAACTGTATTGTAAGAGATAAAATCTAAGAACTCTGATGCAAAATAGAGTTAATAGATTTTTGTCTTACCATACATTTTTTTACCATCATCATTGTTTTATTTTCCATTCAGTTGTCTCATTACTTGTCTGATTCCTGCTAACATAATCAACCTACCTCTGAGGAAGCTTGGTTTTTAACGGAATATCCTATGGAAACTTGCGTATCGCAGGTTCTATCAAGATAAAAGTATGCTGAAAATTGGTATTTAGAATGCATCTTGATTACTCGATGAAAATAATCCGGGAGAAATCGTTTGGGCTCAGTCGGCTGTTGTGTGCGACGAATGTTTGCAAAGCAGTCTTAAAAGACCCTTCTGAAAGAGGGAGAAAAGGGTAACTAAATATTGGTTACATTTAGCCTTAGGTAAATGGTTGTTTTTCTTATTAATTGTTCTAGTCGAGGCTGCAGAGAGGTCAAATGGCAGTTGTAGGCTTTGCATTTGCTGGATTTTTCATGTTGTCAAGAGAGATAGATAGAGGATGACCCCGTCCTAACAAAAGGCCTAAGAAAAGGCATTTACATTGAGATGACTAATACACTTACTTCAAACACTGCACAAAAGCCCTAGAAACCAAAAAGAAATTCTTCAGGAGAGGAACAGCCACCACCATACCACCAAACCTTTAAAGTTTGGGTACATTGCCACCAAACAGATAAACTTGAAATAAATACTCAAGCTATCAATAAACAGAAATTTAAGCTGACTATAAGCCTCTGTAACAAAATTAGAACTAGTGCAAATAAAATTAGTTTAGTAAACTAAAGAGAACTCGCGAAAAACTTAACGCCAAAACTTGGCGTAAGAACATTACCGGTTAAATAATTAACTAACTGGAGTAGCTGGCCTTGAGGCAAGTAAACATAATAGCAATATTTTACAAAAAATACAGCATAAACCAGCTGCAAACAATCAAGACTCAGTAAATCCATTGAGAGAGAATTGTACAATATATCTAAAGTACTATGCACGATATGAAAAATGACTTACAAGATTACTCCGCAGTGTAGTACATAAACTTACAGACCCTGCAATACTTATACAATACACTATCTACAAGTAATATCAAGTATGCCCAATAAGCGACAATATTCAATTAAATATACAGTATATAGAAATGTGCAATTATTTATATTGAAAACTACTAATTACATAAGGTACAATAAATAAGTATTACAAGAACACACAGTACATTCCAAGACAGTATATTGAGCGAGCTGCATATTACAAATTACTTAATACATCTCAACAATAAACACTATATACAACACATAATACCATAGAATACTTCACAATATACAGCACATAATACCGAAGAATACTATTGAATGCATCGAAAGACATGTATATCAATAATTATTTTCCAAAACACGTAATGCTAAAAGAACAAAGTACGTAGCAAAGTTTCTTTACAATTTTCCAAGAGGTTAAATACTTTATATGCAACAAGAAATATTTGGGATTGAACTACAAAATCAAAAGCACAATGTAATGAAGTGCAGATTGCAAAATCAAGCATGTATAAAAATACTAATCCCACACGGCTATAGCTTGATCGCCACGTTAAGACCATCAGAGAAGGATGTAAGGAAGCTGAGAACGGCCAGAGTAACGGAAAAGGTAAGTAACAAAACCAGACCAAACTAGAACCCTCCAGAACCCCAAGACCCTCCTACGGTTATTCAATTCAGGACACTGAAACAACCGGTGCTGGGCATCCGCCGGAGCACTGGTTTTGCAAATGGTGCAGTTATCAAAAGACTTATTGTTAAATCTTTTGAAATACGCGGGAAAACATCTTTGACACGATCGGTACAATTTCAACTGAGACTTTCAGTGAGAACTGTAAAACAAAGGAGACAGCAGTTTAGATCAGGGGTCGGCAAACTACGGCCCGCCGCTTGTTTTTAATTCGACCCGCGGGATATATATATATATATATATATATATATATATATATATATATATATATATATATATATATATATATATATATATATAAATATTTTTTTTAAACATGAATAATAAATCAAATTACACGCTATTATGCAACAGTCGATAGGTTTGTTCAAAAGTTACAATAATGACCAGGAGTGGCACTACTGTTGCATTCTCTCGTTGGTCGTTTTTAAAAGCACCCCCAACAGGCGAATGTTTTAAGCAGTAGACCCCAAAAGCGATATTTATACTCTAAACACTTTAAATATTAATACTCTTATCTTTGGGGATCTTAATGCACAACATAAACTTTGGAACTGCACCACCCATAACTACTACGGTAACATTATTTATGACTTTACGAGTAAAACTAACGTCTACATAATAGCACCCCTATTTCCGATTCACTTTAGCAACAATAGCAGTAGCATTATAGACTTGCCCTCGTTAAAGGTTTTCCCCCATGACCTCACAATTAACACCCTTTGCGAACTTTTTTCTGATCATAACCCTGTGGAAATTAAAATTCTACTTGATCGAAATCCTTTACTTATCAACTACACAAAGCACTTCAACTGGAAAATATTTACTAATGAGCTTGATAATATCTCTTACATTCCCCCCATAGTAAATAACGTAACTGAACTAAAAAACTTTGTAACCAGTATTGCTACTAATTTAAATATCTGCCTAAACAATAGCACCAAACTTATACCCCCCAAGTTAAAACTCACCAAGATCAACAACGTAAAACTATTCCCTTTAATGTCGTTTTTAGATAAATAAACGCATGAAACAAATGGAACCCTGCGAAAAAATGCATAATAAAATAAACATAAGGAATTTAAATTGTATTTTAATCATTTAAAAGAAATCAAAACAATTTAAAAAGCTAAAAATGCAAAAGCTTAAAAGGCAAAAATTTAATAAATTATGTCTTATGATAAATTTTACACACTTTTATATTTAAATTTACATGTAAAAAGGGCTTATCAAAATACATAATAATTAAAAATCTATTCGTAATTTTTTTTTACACAATTTATATACAAGCTATTTTGTGTGAAAGATTTTAAAGCATTTATCATGCAATCCAACTAAACATTTATTGCATTTTCTTGTGAATTTTTTGCCACAGAAAATCTTATCTGTTTCGGCTTCACAACGATTAAATGATCTTTTCCGTCATACCGGACATCACCAGACACTCTGTTTGAAAGTTTTTTTGGTTTCCCTGCATCCAGACTGTTATTTGGTCTCTTACTGTACTTAAAAAATATGTCTGACAGATTTCCCTTCTAAATTGGAGGAAATCCATTCTGTTACTGTCATTAGAAGGGCATAATCTGTACAGTAGCCACGCATTTTGGATTGATGTTTCTAAGCTAAACAAAACAGTGGCCACCACCATTTTTTAGACCGTATGGAACACCGGTATTGTGCAAGATTTTGATCCATTCGATCGGTGCCTCCCATAAATTTATTATATTGAGACCAGGCCCAGATTTCCGCATGGGCAAGTGGGGCACTTGCCCATGCGGAAATGCCCATGCCAGGGCCATGCCCATGCCAGGGCCATGCCCATGCCATGCCCATGCCAGGGCCCCAAAAATTATGGGGCCCACCTAATTTTATACTAAATTGTACATATTTTTGAAAATGTGGTTTTTGGTTTATATAGTAAATGGGGGCAGTGGGAGATACAGAAAAAAATCTTGGGTGGAGCACAGTGCACCCACTATAGTAAAAGCATACTTACATCCATAAGCGTTTCTAGTTTATTTATTTAATTTTTTTTTGGGGGGGTGTAATAACTTCAGACTGATCTATTTTGCATTTCAAAAGAAAATTTCATGAATTTATTTATTAACATTAAAAATTAAATTAATAAATTAATAATCCAACAGATATAGATAGAAAAATTATACTAAAATAGACAAAAGACAAACAGAAATCAAGCACTCTGGGCATCCACGCACCAACGACAAGATTCTGTATAAGTGCCGGAACTGAACCATAAAACGACAGAGGTAATCGACAGGTCTTCGTCATGCGTGACGCCATTTTGAAGAGCTAATAAACGACTAACTCTGAATTTAGAGCTTCAAAGCAGAAATAGAACATTAATATACTGCTCCCATCTGTTGGATGATAACAAATACAACACTTTATCATGATATTCGGCTATTTGGATCGAAAAAAGATAAAAAATTCAGTGATTTAGAGCTTACTATGTAAGTGTTCTTTTAAAAGGGCGCTTGGCACTAATGGGCTAACATCCTTTGCGAACTTTCATCTGATCATAGCCTGTAGAAATTAAAATTCCATTTGATCGTAATCCTTTAATTATCAACTACACAAAACACGTCAACTGGAAAATATTTGCTAATGAGCTTGATAATATCCCTTGCATTCCCCCATAGTAAATAACGTAACTGAACTAGAAAACCTTGTAACCAGTATTGCTACTAATTTAAATATCTGCCTAAACAATAGCACCAAACTTATACCCCGCAAGTTAAAACTCACCAAGATCAACAACCTAAAATTATAATTATGTAACAATAAAAATAGAGCGCGTAAAAGTTTTCAAACTAATAGAACTTCTGAAAATAAAACTAATGTAAACAAAGCCCAGGAAGACCTAAAGTATTATCTTCGTGACCTTTCTAACAAAAACTGACAAAATTACTTTAAATCTTTACACGCTACTAACAACTCCATTTGGCGAGCCTCTAAACACTTCAAAAACCCGTACCGAACCATTCCCCCTTGAAAGACCCCGACCTAAATGCGCATGCTATAACAGAGATATAGATAAGAGAAACCTCATAGGGAAAAACTTCGCTAAAAACTTCACTCTCAATCCCGAACTTATACTAGCATTGAAAGCATTGTTAAAAATAGTTTAAATGTTTTTCTTTCCACGCCTCATGAAAGTCCTACTTCCTACATTGTCTCTACTGATGTCCGTGAAATTATTAAAAATCTTGCCAAAAGAAAATCTCATGGTTAGGACTATATTAACATTACCATGCTCAAGCATCCACCCTACAAATATATTTTCAAAATTTCAATTGTTATTATCTCCATTTTTAAATTCGAGTTTTTTCCACATAGCTAGAAAAAATCATTGTTCTCATCCTTAACCCAAAAGCAATACCGTCCATGCCCGAAGGTATACATACAGTAAGTAATGACTGACGTGCGATTGCTTACAAACTTCAACAATTAAATTACATTTCTTACATAATTCAAAACAGCAAAGTTGAAAAGCCTCATAGCTCAATACACGAGAAAAACTCAAATACATCCATAACTTTTAAAACTTAACTTTAAAAGTTTATTGTATTAACTTTTATTGTTTATACAATCACAATGGATACACAAAATACAAAATTTACTTTCAAGTATAAACAGCGAACCAGAATTATTAACTTAACTTTAAATCTAAAAATAGCACCTTTATAAACAATAAAAGCATAACTATTAAGCACATAAAACATGTTCAAAAATGTAAACATTTTACAAGCAATTTATACAAAGCCAATAAACTTATTGTATACGTTCATATACAACCTATAACTCCATTAGACATTTTATACAATTATAAACAACTTTACTAACAATTATACATAGCAAAACTCTTTCAATCAATTATTATTTCCATGAACATCGAAACAAACACATTAAACTTGACTCTATGACATTAACCTTTGGAGAATTTCTAAAGAATATCCGACCCGTCGGAAGGGCCAGGGGCCAGGCCCAGGCCCAAGAACAAAAACCAGATTACTAATGGTAAACCAAACCTACTTAATGGTAAATATTTTACGTAGTTATAAGTAATGAATATAGACCAAGTTTCGTTATTCTCAACAAATCTGGGAATGTGAGGTACCCTGAAAAGGTTAATGTTTATCTAATAGGTCGTTCATTACAATCGTAATGAATCTGCGACAATAAAAGTCCAAATAAAATTGGTTAGCCGGTCCATTCAACACTGCTCTAGGAAGTTTGGAATGTTGATCTTTCCATCTGTCGCATACTTTCAGACTGTGTTCTGTAGTCTGAGCAGCACCGCATTCGCTAGAATCAGGTTTTCCAAAAATTCTTTTTTGATATGAGCCGAAACAACCATGCTGAATGATGTCCTGGTTAATAAAAAAATTTGAAGATCACCTTTGTGTTCATAGTTCAGGAAATACAATAAAAACAGGTCTGCCACGGTCACTTCTATTCCACCTATCTTGCCATACACTCAAGCCCCAATCTCTGATTTTTGTTTTAATCTGGGTCCTGGTAAATTTAATTTCTCCATCAATCTGGTCTCTAGTATTAGCAAGTTTTGCTGCCAGGTCTATTTTCTCGTTTTCGGTAAAGCCAGCATGGGCCTATACCCAATGAAAATGGAACCTTAGATTATTATTATTTATTAAACTCTTAATATCTTTATTATGATTACATTTAACGTAGTATGTGTTCATGGATTGCAACGCGCTTCCCGAAACACTAAATATATCCAATTCCTTTATTCCATTATTAATTGCGTTAGTGACAGCCATTTTTATAGCTATAACTTCAGCCGCATAGGAGGAAACATGATCATTCAATCATTTAAGATTTATTTCTATCTTTTCATTATTTATGTATTTGATGCAAGCGACCCCAACTTTATGATTTATCTTCGAAATATCAGTATAAAATTTCGTATTTGTTTGTTCTTATTCCTAAACCAAACAAAACATCTTTTTCACCCAGCAGTTATCGGCCAATTAGTTATCTTAATTCTATCAGCAAAATTACAGAAAAATTTATCGCGAATTATATTAACGAACACCTGGAAAACAATAACATTCTCATTCCCTATCAATTTGGTTTCAGAAAATCTCTCCACCAAGCCTACCGTTTAACTGAACACTTAACAAATGCCAGAAAAATAAACTCTTCACCGCTACCCTGTTCTTAGACGTTTGTTTAGCGTTCGACAAAGTTTGAATTGATGGTCTAATTCATGAACTAATCATCTACAACTCACCCCCCCCAAAGTATTAAACCTCTTATTTCCTATCTCAATAATCGCACTTTCTACGTCAAAAATAGCTCTCCAATATTTTCATTGTTTTCAGTGGCCTTCCTCAAGGTAGTGTACTTAGACCAATTCTTTTTAATATCTATGTAAACGACTTATCGGGCACAAATATCAACCTTGCCATTTACGCTGATGACATTGCCCTTTACTCTTCCTGCAAACATTTTAATATGCTATCAAAAATGTTAATGAACATAATATGATCACCATCCAACACTGGCTCAACAAATAGAGAATTAAAATCAATTCTAAAAACTAAAGCAGAATGGAGTGCCAGTTATTTTTCTATAGAATGAAATGACAAAGTTTTATTTTAAATATATGCAATGCCATAATAGCTGTGTGAAAAGAGTACAATACACGTCGTCATTATCAAACTAAGAACACGACACCGTATTCAAACCTCACAAAAAATGAACGATCATTAAAATTGGAAAGTTTAAAATAGAATGCGTCATCCCAACGCAATTTATTTGTAAAAATAAAAAATGATAATTTAGCAGTAATTAAAGCCAGCTTACGAATAGCTCATTTATTAGCCACGAAAGGAAAACCATTTACCGATGGGGGATTAATTAAATCATGTTTGCTTGTGGCAGCCAAAGAAATGTGCCCAAGAAAATAGATATGTCATAGGGATGCGACATCGATGTCGATGTTTTCAAAACATCGAATTAATGTAGCCGATGTTTTATGCTCGATGTTTTACGTTGATTCGATATTTTTTTAATGAAAAATTACCATAATAAAAAAATTAACCGCGTAGAATAATTTTCACATTCAGTAAATGTAAGTCTGAATTCTGAAAAGGACGAATACAAGAGGGGGAACGATTCCCTAGCAACGAGACAAATGGATATCAACAACCAATGAACCAATCAAAGCGCTTGGAATGTTATTGACACTCCAGAACCTTCCTTGGGGTTTTATTTTATAAATATTATAAACACAAGAGCGGCCATTTCAGTTTTTGTTTTGTTTTGGTTTTATATAATTTAACGTTAATATTATTAGAAAGATGCCTCGGAAAAGTTCCGTTTGGAAATATTTTTGCAAAACCTCTGACAAATGGGCGCAATGCAATATTTGCCTTAAGTCCCTCAAAACTTCTGGCAATACCACGAATTTATCTGGACATTTGAAGGCAAAACATGGCGATATTTACAACCAGAATTTTTAGTCATCAATGAAGTCCAAGGCAAAAAGTTAACCACTCAATCCAGATGCTGCAGCCCCAGCCATTCGAAGAACTTCGTTGACTGAAACTGAACATAGAGAAGAAACCGTAAGTTCGTATTCCTCTATTCCTAGGTACCATCCAAAAACTTTGAAAGGCAGTTTCACAAATGTGATTTGTTTTAAAGATGATGGAGATATGCACAGAAAAATTTCTCAAGCTATTTTTTACATGATTTGTAAAGATTTTCAGCTGATTTCAATTATTGAAGACGAGGGTTTTAAACACTTGTTAAAGGTAAGTGTGCATTTATATACTGTTCTATCACGAAGAAAAATAGATTCAATAATTGATCAGAAGTACGAAACAGTGTTATTTATGCTAAAAGAACGATTGAGCAATGTCTCAAATGTGTATCTCACAACAGATATTTGGACGGAAGCTTACCGGGCGAGAAGCTTTCTTGGAGTAACAACTCATTTTATCGAAAATTGGGTACTCCAGTCTGTAATTGTCAGAGTTCATGAGTTACATGAAAATCACACATCACAAAATCTGGCTGGTCATTTCACAGATACGTGCTCAGAATGGAGATTCACACCAGAGAAAGTTACAACTGTCGTTACAGATGGGGAAAGTAACATTGTAAGTGCAGTAGAAAAAGCATTTGGGAAAAAAAGCACAGCTACTGTTTTTCCCACTTTCTTATCTTAATGGCACAAAAAACATATGAATCCCTACCGCTGTTTCAATTATAGATAGAGTGAAAAACATTGTGAAATCGTCCAAGCATAGCGTAGTCGGAAGTGATGAACTTAGAAAAAAAATAGAACTTATTCTGATTCAGAGTGTATCGACAAGGTGGAATTTCACATTTTACATGTTAGAAAGATTCCTTTAGTTGAGTGAGGTTGTTATAAGTATTGTTAAATTCAATAAATCGGCTCCGCCGATGCTCTCAGCCACGGACATGGAGTTTTTACAAGAATTTTGTACGTTATTCAAAAGTATAGAACTTGCAACAACACAAGCATCAGGAGAAAAGTTCGTGTGTTAATGCCGATAGTAAAAATGATGCTTAATAAAATAAATGCAGTGTCGTGCGGTTCAGAGCTAGGAAAAAAGCTAAAGAAAGTGTTCTAGCTCAATGCTATAAGAGATTTTATGGCATTGAGAAATGTCAATTTTTTGCAATGCCATCTCTATTGGATCCACGGTTTAAAAATCTTACCCCCAAGACAAGGCTGTTGTGCCAAATAAATAAGATTGTGCCAAATAAATTTAAACTTAACAATATTATTTACATGTATGCATTCATTATTTTGTGCAGAACATACTTTTTGGAGGACCACCACAAGATGGTAGAAGATAACTGGAGTGTAAGAAAGGGGTCGAAGCTGTTGGAGGAACTTGACATAGGTAGTTTAGTGCCCGAACTTGCAATTTATTTCAAAACTCCTGTTTTTAAACTAAAAGGCAACCCACTCACATTTTACTCTGATAATTATAATTATAAGAATTCTACATTGGTTAAAGTTGAAATTAAGTGTTTGTTAGTAAAGACCGTTCCATGAGAAAGAGTTTTTTCCCTAGCTGATGGGATAGTTAGTGAAAAAAAAAGAAGTCGATTTAAGGAGGAAAAAGTTAACAAACTTCTTTTTTAAAAAACTTTGAATAATAAATATAGGGTATATAATAATTATATTCCCCAATATTTGTTATTTACAGTAAAGATAAAATAAGCTTGTAAGTGAATGAAAAAAAATCAAATTACAAAAATATTGCATCTGATTATACAAAACATTTGACGTTCCACTAATACAGTGTTTATCAAACAAAAAATTTCTTCCAAAACATTATTGTTAAGTTCTCGAAACTTAATTGTTATGAAAATATTCAAGTAAATAATAAAAATACGTTTTTATGGAGTTGTTTTATTACTAATAGACTTCTAAATTCCCAAAGCAATCAGACACGTTCAAAGTGTGAAAACCTTAACCACCCTTTTTCAGGAGATGGAACAGTATACATGTAATAGGATAATGGGTCAAAAATCTTTGAATAAATGTTTGTAAAAATTTATTCAAATCTTTTAATGAATGTCTGTAAAAATAATAAAAAAATATATATAACTTTATCTCAAATTCTTTATTGACATTTAAGAGTTATAGCCTGATGTTTAGCACTGAATTTAAATAAATCAATAGACTTTACTTTCAGATCTGTTTGTTACATTTTAGAAGGAAAAGAAAAAGGTTTGAAGTTCTGTAATAGCATATGAAAATGTGTGTGAGAAACGATATGTAAAATGCCGATTACGTAACTCTTTCCTTCTGCAAGATACCAGCAAATTCTATGATAAGAACTGCAAGAGCCTATAGCAAGGCGTATGGTAAGCTCCTGTAAAATGTGCATGGTGTAGGAAAATTGACTCGTAATATTTTAAGATAAAACATGGCGAAACCTGTTTAGTGCCTTAATATAATCTGTGATTTTTACTTTATTTTCTTTTTGATTTGTCAACGATGCAGCGCGACTATGCCATGTGGAGCAGATGAATGTTGTGTGCAAAATACGAAACAGGCGAAAAAATGCCAAAAGTTAGTTGCTGAACGTAAGTGAAAGGAAACTGAATTGCATGTTTATTTGTACCGTAGGTTTAAACAAATGTAACAAAAAAGATATATATTCTCTATTTAAAAAGACATTGACAATAGTTTTAAAAGCTGAAAAAATTCTGTTTTCATCGTAATTTCAATTAAATCAATTATAACATTAGTTAAGCTTTGAATTATATCTATTTTTTTCTTCTTTCTTTTCTACCCATAAAATTTCTTTCGGTGTAGAACTGAAAGATTTTATTCTGATCAAATTCTAGATTTATCGGTAACAATCGACCATGGGTATGTTTGTAATCGATATATTGTTTGAATGGCTGCTGAGCAGTGACGATAGATTCTTGCAGCATCATAATCTATTTGCTCTTCGCAGTGACACATGTATTACGTATGATTTCCATCTACTATATTAATCAAAAGTTATCCTATTGTTTAGTAGCTTCTATCCTCTTTTATATTTTAATGATCAAGAATGGTCGATTTTGACTCGAAGATATGAAGAAATGTAATGAACAGGAAAATTCAACTTTCCGCCACAAAACCACCACTGGTAGTTCGTTGAAAATGAGAGATATCAGTGCTTTAGCTATAGAAATGACAAGATTATCACATAGTATTTGTATAGGGTTCCTTAGGTAGGTGTTATGAAAGTTAAGCTGCAAATATTATCTTTAAGGGAACTATTGTATTGTGTTAACTTAAGGATTCTACCTTCAGCGGGAAAAAAAATCATCACTTAGGATGTAGTGGGAATTAGGGTATTAGTTTGCAAATCTCTTAAAATAAAACGTTAAAATCGGTACTCTGTCAACGTTCTTTTCATTGCTTAAAAAATGAAGAATCATTATATTCATGTAAATCAAGATGTATTTTGCCGTCTCTTTCTGAGTTTCCTATCTAAGACTAAATCACAAATGATTACGAATGGAACGGCACTCATCATTATGTATTATTGACCAGTACTATTTTTAAAATATGGGCTGAAATTTCAGTTTCCATACAGAATGTGAATTTAGTTACAAGCGAATGACTCTGTGATATTATAAAAACTATGTGTCAAACATTCCTTTTCTTTTATGACTTACAGCAAATAAACAGTGCAGCCAACCAAGTGATGGGAAGATGGGCGTGTACCTCAGATATTGCTATTGTAAGGCACCACTGATGTGTAATGAGAAGGTAAAACTGAGAATTTTCAAATTCAGAGTGAAATATTTATATCGTTTACAGTTCCAATAAAAGTAAAATTTTTATATTTAGCTGGACCTAATAAAAGTTAATTTTATAATCAGTTAGGAAAGGCATTATGATGGTCTTGTTTCATGCATTTGAGTGTCTTCTTTTTAAATTTGAATTATTTTCGTCTTTTTAGTCCAGAAGCTTAATTCTTAATGCTTGTAAGAATTAGAAAATAAACTTTACTGCTAAATATTAAAACATAATTTATAACAACTTTCAATATGCAAATCTCACATAGTTATCAAATATATTATCAAATTTTTTAATTATATTCCTTATTTTTTTATCTTTATTTCAGGGCTATTGCGAAGAGTCTTGACTGGCATTTTTGGGGAAATTCATATGGAGTTAAAAAATGGATGACGAAATATGGGAAATGGAATTTGTTAATTTTATTTAATCAAGACTGAATTATTAAAAATTTGTTAAAATATGAAAGAAATAGATTATTTTCATTTCCATTATTTGTTAGACTTCCTATGCTTTTTTTTCATATTACTAGCTGAATTACCGTGCTTCGCTACGGAATACATTTTAGATAATTACAAGGAAAAAATAATGAAATTGCTTTTTTAGAGGATTTCCTTATAAACAATATTTTTTGTTTCCTCATTGGGCCGAACTAATATTACCAGGCTTATGCGCGAACTCACGTGTGAGGAATCTACGTAAAACTGACTGTGGGAGAAACAATTTTCTTTTAAATCTACGCCAGCGTATTTTAATGTTTGGTCTTGAGACTTATCTGTATTTATCGTCAGGTACTTTGAGGGTATCGTCAGGTAAGAATACTTTGAGGGGAAATTGCAGTCTTTTAAAGTCAAAGTTGAAGTCATTGGATACTAGAGGAATGCGTGGCACGAACACTTTTTCTCCTTGAGCACACCCGGTTAAAATAATGGCTTAGATTAAATTTTTATGCAGGGCTTTGACTTGTAGTCAAGTGCCATCACACAATTTCGGTGGTTTTAAATTACGAGACAGCATTACGGGTATGCCCTTCCGCAAAGAGAGCTTATAGTATGGAAGACCCGGTGGTTTAAGGGAAATTAAAAAAAATGTACCGGATAGTTAATGGCATCATCTGAATTACAGTCAGTGTCTATCGACTGTCAAAATTTCAGCCCTTTAGATCCAATGGTTTGGTCTGTGAGAGGTCTGTCAGCCAATCACGGAACTGTTTTATATATAGGTTTAATCTAATATCCATAAAACATACTAATTTGAATTAAATTCTTAATAAACTTCCATCTCTATTGGTCAAGTGGTAAAATTTTATATTTTACTGTATTTTAATATTTCTTCTATCAGTTTATTTCGTTGTTATGCACGTGACGCAAAATTAATTTAAAATATCACAAAAAGAAAAATGTCGTGATCAGTATTTAATAAATTAAATGCTAAAAATTAATTTTAAAAAATTCTCCAGAAATCAGAAAATGGAGGTAAAGATTCGAAACATATTTCATTTTAAAGGAATTTTTATGATCTTTCTCGGGATATAAATTTTATAAACTTCAGATTATTATTTTAAATGCAAACTTTAATAAAATTTGCAAAAACAGTTTAAAAATTTAATTTAAAAAATCTAAGAAACATTTTTCAAAAACCTTTCTTAGTACACCCCTACACTATGAGAAGAATCACCCTGCAAAATTTCAGCCCTTTAGGTCCAGTGGTTTGGTATGTGCGTTATCTGTCAATCAGTCACGGAACTGTTATTATATTTAATGCAGCTATCTAAAAGTATCATGCCAGTATGTTAGAATCTGAATAATACATTTTTTCTCTGAAAGTATAACAGTATTAAAATAACGAATCATTACAAAAAGTTTTAACACTGAAGAGCAAATTTTCTACTTACCACATTAACACGTAAAATCGACTCTTATTGCATCAGAACGTTTGTGAAGAAGCTATCATTTTCAGGTAGATTAATATCAGAAAATACATTTAAAAGATAAAATTCATTTTAACAGACTAAGAGGATATACACTGGCGAAAAGCTAGAGCAGAGATCTGGCCAACGGGCCTTCTCTAAATGCATTCTCTAAATGCCTGGTTGTGGGCTCGATTCCCATTTGCCTCAGGACAGATGCAAAAAAGTGGGAATCGAGCTAAGATCAAGGAGTTAGGTAAGTTCAGTTGTATGGAGTTCCTATAATAAAGAAGACAACTAATTCGCATTGTGGATGAGTGAATGTCGTAACAGTTTATGTACCTGTCGCGTTAGAAACAATAGAGGATATAAACTGGGTCATATTTCTGACTACAGTAAAATACAGTGAAAGAAAATTTTGCGTATTGAAAACTAAAACCGTGAACGTAAAATGCAAAGTCGGGGAAAATAAAATTAAACAATTCATTTTAACAACGAAATATTGCCTAAATATTCAGACTTGCTATCTTCATTATACCTAACGTAGTTATTTAAAAGTCATAAAAGCTCTCGTTTGCCTATTTTAAGTTGCGTTTAAGTGCAAAATGCAATGGTTTAATATCATGCACTCTTGATTGTATTGATAAGCGCTTTTAAGTAGTCTTTCAAAATCCTACTTCACAATTTTGCGTACATCATTGAAAATACTGACGCCAGTAAACATTATTCTTTTTGAAATACTTACGAATTGTATATAAGGGACACATAAATACATGGCAGTTGTAAGCTGAGCTTTGGAGAAGATCCTTCCGTATTTTTTGTAAGTTCTAGAGCAGGGGTGTCAAACTCGCAGCCCGCGACGAATATTTTTGCGGCCCGGCCAATATATTGACACAAAATGATATATAATAAAATTACCGACGCAGAAATATAATAAGATAGGAACACGGCGGTGGATTACAAAATCCACCGCCGTGTTCACTAATGGTGGCTGGGGCACGTAAAATAGGGAGTGGCTGCAATGTCCTCCAAAATCTAAAATTTACCCCTGGGGGTGCTGGGTCAGGTGGTCTGGTTCCGCCACTTGACTCGGTTCAAAATTCGCGGACCATCAAACCTGTGCAGTGTGGACCCACACCCTGTGGTGCACTCGGGGCAACGCATGCGGCGAAGTGGTCTCACGCTTCCGGCTCCCCCCAGAGAAGAGCCTTGGATCAGTCCTCTCAACTATTAGAATAAAAAAACATTGTTGTTATATATAATATGTTACTTCAACGTTATGTTATCATATGAAATTAAATTTGTCAAGTCGGTGAACTGATTCCTGAATAGTGCGAGAGTGTGCTATTTATTAGACGAGCTTATTAAGGCTGCTGTGTACTTACCCTGTTGGATTCTCTCACCTCAATGTTAACCTATGGAGAAAATGTGTCCATGGATTGCCGACTCGGATTGAAAGATTTTTTTTATATTGTGCTCCGTAATAAAAAAACGTCAAGCTGCCATCCCACAGGTCCAGGGTTCGACCCTGAGACTGGGCAAGGTCGACTCAACCTTTCATCCCTTGAGTGGGCCCATAAAATGAGGACCAAGCATGCTTGGGAACTAAACTCTGGGGGTTCCATTTCAGGTTGACCACCTGACTGAGACATATGCTGTATGGCACCCCTAGCCCGCAGTCAAGAAAGTGGAGATGGGTACTTCCGGCCCTGGTCCACATCGGACTGTTGCGCCGTAAGTTTTAATAGAGAAAGAACTGTTATACCTTGGGGCAATTTTCGTTTAAAATAATGCAAATGATATTTTAAAATTTAAATTATTGGGGAAAAAATCTGGTATAGTATGTTTTAAACGCTCATAAATTCGTTTGGGGGATGCAATTTATAAAATGAATCCTGTTGCAAGGTGCAGAAAAGTAAGGGCTATCTGAAGATGCCGCTTTCATTGGATTATCAGCATTTATGTAGGTGTAAATGATAGACACATTTTCTCCATAGGATAACATTGAGATGAATGATTGCAATAGGATTAGTATACATCAGCCTTAAGAATCGTCTCAGTTTTATTTCAGAAATAATCTTTTTTAAAAAATATTTAATGTTATTATATATAGAAAAGAGTGACAGCCATTCTCAAAAGCAATATTATAACACTTTCGAAAAAATTCTACCTCCCCCTCCCCCCCTCGTAAAACAATTTTCATGTTCTTCCAAGAACACGCTCCGTCATTATAAAAGAATGCAAAACTTTTAGTTTTTTTAAAACCTTATCAGTGGGAAAACTGTTGTTGCTTTTCCTTAATTCGAATGTTAAAACTATGGTATATATAGTCTTCGACAAGGTACTACGCATATCGTGTTTGACATCCAAACTGTTTCGATTTGTGGTCTTGATTGCTACAAATGTGGAAAACCCTGTTTTCCAGATATATATATATATATATATATATATATATATATATATATATATATAAATATATATATATATATATATATATATATATATATATATATAAATATATATATATATATATATATATATATATATAAATATATATATATATATATATATAAATATATATATAAATATATATATATATATATATATATATATATATATATATATATATATATATATATATATATATATATATATATAACATTAAAAACCCCATACCATTTTAAAATCTAACATTATTCTAAATTCCCTTGGCCGTACGAGCTAAATTTCGCTTTTGATTCTAAGTTCTAATAACCTCGAGAGAAAATATTAAATGGCTTCCTTTTTCAAACCAGCGCGGCGTCCCCCAACATTTCTTATAGGCTCTGTGCAGATTACATAAAACCACATGTGACTTATCGACAACAGTAAATCCCTAATCACTATCATGATCACATGACAAAGTTTATATAAGCCGCCTGAACAACAACCCTGTGCGCTTTTTTCATTTGTAAGTTGCCCCGAGCAGTTGTATTGTGTATCTTAAAAATAAAAGATGTAGTTAAATTAACGTTGTGGTGTTAGTTAAATTAACGTTGTGGTGTTTTATGTGTCCGAGGGTGAGATGAAAAGTTGGAAAGAAAATTAAACATATGTGATGCACGGCCGGGAGACATGATGAACCATTATTCCAAATTATGCCACTCAGCCCTTCCTTCGTCGGCCCGCGCCCGTGCCATTACATATATATATATATATATATATATATATATATATATATATATATATATATATATATATAATGTATGTAGAATCCGGGAGTAGAGATAAATATCAGTGTATTGTCCAGGGGTAATAAATATTAATAAATAATAAATATTAAACATTAATTTACCGACTAATATTATTTATTTAAAGTTAGAAATGTAGGCACAGCACAATATAGATTGAAAGTAAACAAGTAAACACTATAGTATAGTCCTGTATGCGCCCACAACGTCCGCATACGCCAGTTTCCCCTCGCCAAATCCCCCAGGTGCGTGGCTGGCATCTCTGGCGTTGCCTACCGCGTCCTCTGGTGGATTCCTCATCCGACATATATACTGTGGCAAATGGAATTGTAGCTTCCACAGAGCGCATAAGTCATGGGATATGGGATGTCTCAAGGAAGACCAGATTTCTCCAAGTGCTTTTGAGTTAAACTCCATTTATAGGAAGGATTTTGTTATCAGGTCTTTGAGTTCATCTTTGGATAGGTCGATATAATCGATACAGTCTACACCAGAAAGAAAAGGTCTGCGAATCCATGGCTTAGCTTTAACCCCATCTATAAAGAATTACATTTTGAATGGGGTTTGAATTGTTTCCAGGTGTTCACAGACTTCACTTTTAAAAGCAATCGGCAGAGAATTTTATTTCTGACACCTATTTTTGGAAAACACTTCAAACGGTATGTGAAAGTTCGCATAAAACTCATTTTCCAACCTCTTTTTCCCCAGGGGCAGTTTATATATAAAAAAAATATCATTTAATATTTAAGTTGCATTGGTAATGATGGTGTAAGGCCCTCAAAATTAAAACATTTACGTCATTTATAGGGTTAAAATATATGCCAGATAAGCCAAATTATGGGTAAAAAAGTCAACTACCTTTTTAGTATCCAATAGAGACTCCCAAAATACGAATTCCTCCTTGATGGCATAGCGAACAAAAACAATAAGTTGGTTACCATTCGTGATGTCTGTAGTTTCACCCAGATGCCTTCTGAAGGGAATTGCGTTGCTGTCAATTCGTCGATGACCTGCTTCAAAAGGTTGTAAGAAATATAAACTATTCTTGAAAGTATATCATTTGACAGGGAAGCACCTTCAAGTTATTTTTTTCTGTTCCAGTCCATAAACCAACTCGATCTTTCCAGCGCACACAGATTAACTATAGTCTCCCGAATAGTATAATGTTTCTTTCCTTTGGCAGTGCAATAAACAGCTCTGTAAGATGCTTCAACAACACGATTTTGTGAATGAGAAAATCCAAGATTTGGTAGTATTCCAGATTTTGAAAACTCTTATCTTCCACGAAAAAAAATTATGGAATTTTAGATGGAATTTTGGGATGGAGACACTTTTGAGATACTCCATCAGTTTTGTCGGATTCATACTTCTGATGGCTAGAACTGTTTTGCTCAAAAAACGTTCCTTCATGCAGCAGTAATTAAATCGGGGGTGAAAAAAATCAAATAATGCCAGCTGAATTTTTCTGATGAATATCACAGAGCGTGATAAATCGAAATTCAAATTACATTTGTAAAATTTTGCCTTAACAGCAATTCGTGAACACAGAATTGCAGTAAAAACAAAGCACGGAAATAATTAGTCAATTAATCATTTATTTACTGAGAAAGTTAACACCAAAGCTGTAGAACAAATAATTGTCACAGTTACGCTTTACAGAACACTTTACCGAATGACCACTGCACAGTTGTACATCTTACTGAATTCAAATTTAAAGGATACTATAAAGTTTTATTTCCCTTTTTATATTTGAAGAATGCATCAATTTTAATTTCAAACAGAATGGCCCAGTTGACAAAGGCAGCAAGCCAGTGATCTGAACGTCACTGGTGCGATGTCCGTCATTGACTAATCCACCTCCGTGTTCACTAATGGTGGCTGGTGCACGAAAAATTTGTCGTGGCTGCAAGTCCTCAAATTTACCTGTGCCCTCCAAGTTCTCAAATTTAAGGTACAGTGGAGTCCCGATAATCCGAAATGATTGGGACCAGACCTTTTTCGGATTAAGCGAAATCATTCTTAAAATATCCTTAAATTACATAATAGCGTGTAATTTCATAAATATTACATATTACGTGTGATTATACAGGTTATTTTGTAAGGTCTGTCGAAACACTACCAAATCTCTGGACGAAATGGGTGATAAGAGAGCGGAACGCTGCTATTTAAAGATGTATATGAGAGTGTTACAAGTAGGACCTAGAATTGCAAGAATACCTGATTCGAGAGTCAGATGAATTAAAAAATAAAAAACTTTATTGTTATGTAATTAAAAATAAATACTAAATTGTTGTTTACAGAGTGTATGCTTGTTTAATATTTTATACCAGTATAACTGAATCTGACAAATATATTTTTTTCTGAATTTACATCAAAAGTAATGAAACGAGTCACCCTTAAAGAAGTTTTTATGGTGTAGAAGACATATTTTATATACCATTTTAAAAGCATAAAATTAAATATTATAGTACGAAGACGTTTGTAGAAAAGTTAAATTTTTCAAATACATTCGCGATGGTCTGAGTAATTAAAAAAAATATATTAAACTGAATGAACAAAGAGAATATTATTTGGGCTTTGTATCTGATTAGAGTTGACAGCATCGAATAAAGTTTTACTCATTGAAAGATAATACTGTGGTTGTAAAACGGAGAACTGAGATAAGCAAAAGGAATGAATTGACAAAACCGTCGAAATATTGCTTCCATTTTCTGACCTGCAGTCGCCATTATATTTAACGGTGTTATTTGAAAGTCATTACTTTTAAAAGCTCCCCATCAAGTAATTTAAGTGGCGTTTGAGTCCAAAATACAATGGTTTTTCTAACGTCATTTTTCAAAAGATGTACTCTTAAATCCATTGTTAAACGCTTCAAAGGAGAGTTGAATAATCCTACTATAGGATATTGGGTACTAAATTATATTTACAAATGTACATTAATTGAAATACTGACGTCAGTAAACATTGTTCTGTATGAAACACTTCGTTCTCGAATGGTATATAAGGGACACATAAATGCATGGCAGTTATAAGCTGATTTTCGGAGATCCTTTGATATTTTTTGTAAGTTCTAGACCATCTGATTCGCTATCATGAAAACTTTTATTTTCGTTTTGCTGTTGGAAAAAATGGTGATTTGGTACACTTTTAAAAAAAATTTCTTTATCTTTAAGCATTTATTAACGTTACAACATTTTGTTTTTGGCTAAAATTTTATAAGTAGAACTTTCTCTTGAAACATGCTAAAATATTTAAAAAAATGAATGTAAAATTTAAAAACTAAGCGTTAGTTCACATGTTTTGGAATCAAAATCAAAATCTGAATCAAAAAGTTAATTTTCAAATATCTATGCCTGGAAAATTTGCACTCGATTTCTTTCGCTGGATACTGAAATTATAATTTGTCAGTATATGCATACGATATTACCTATTAATCAGTGGCGTAGCTAGGGGGGTGCGGTGGGTGCGGTCCGCACCAGGCGGCACATATTTTGGGGGCGGCATATTTTTATTTAGTATTAGTTGTAAAAAACCACTTTCTCAATTCATAAGTTTACTATTCGATTTCTACAAATTATGATTTACTATATGATTTCGAATATTTTTCCTCATCGTCAAGTCAATGTAGGGTTGAAACTATTATCTCTAAAAATTTTGCTCGGATACAGACATCAATGGTGCCGACGTCGAGTGGAAGTTCTATGTACTATGTAAATGTTTTTATCAATGGATAGAATTCTAAAGGATATAAAAGAACGCTTTGATCAGTTGTATGTCCTTGCAAGAAAATATTCTCCTAATAGTTGCCGCGTTCTGTGTAAGGTCCTGTTCACATAGGAGTCCGTTGCGTAGCGTTAAAGGAAAGATGACGTTGAGACGAAAATAAACCAATCATAGGCGTTAAAAATTTCGTTGCTAATCGTTTGGAGGTTTGTCATTGGTTAAATATATTTCAATACTTTAACGCTAAGCAACGGACTCCTATGTGAACAGGCCCTAACGATCTGTCAAGTAACGCTTCCGGAGCGACCGCTTCATAAAATATCAGCCTATATTAATCTCACATGCAAAAATACAATAATAAACAGAAATTAAAAACACCAAAATCGTTTGTTTAACAAATTTGTAGGTTAAGTTAATTGTTATTCAATGCACGTGTATACAGCTTTAAAATTCATGAAAATAAAAAAAAAATTCTGAAACGCGATTGCAGCACTACCTACCGGATCAAAATGTGTACCTAAACTAACCAAAGATCCACAACAACACATAAATAAATAAATTAATTAAAAAAACATTTTCTATGGGATCAAATTGATAAAAATAATATAGGCTGAAATTGCTAATTTCGTTGTAATAGAATGGTTGAACTGACAGATGAAATTGTTAATTTATGTATTTGTTTTTTCCTTAATATATTTATACATAGCCTATTTATACATATATATATCATAATCTATATTAATAAAGCAAGGTCCGGTTCTGTCTGTCGGTCACACTCTCCGGGTGTACCGCCTCAATGTGTGCGTGTGTGCGGCTTATGAAACTTACAGCCATGAAATTTGGCACACGGGTAGTGCAGACTATTGGAAAGTGCACCTCCAAGCCTGAATTTTAAATTTTATTCTAGAAAATTAATTATTTTATGTTTTGTGGGATTTTTATGTTCTTTTAACTTCAGATTACGATATCTCGGCAAAAAATGATCGTAGAATTTTGATGTTTTTACAATCTAAGACTACAGATATTTCTCCTTCAAACAAGACCTCATTTGTTTAAAAATAATTTAAAACAGACTAATATTTTCATCAAAATATTAAACCCACTTTTTCGAGAAATTTACGTAATTTGAGGATCTACTGTCGATGCTCTTCGAGTTTTTATCTTACAAAGAAAATATTTACATCATCTCGAGGATGAAAGCTTTCTCATTCATATAAACCTCATTTCAAGTCTCTATCTTAAAATTTCGATTTTTAATTGAATTTTAAAAAACGATACTTAACACAAATTTTCTACGTGGTTCTTCAAATGCGAAGAACGGCAAATTCTCCTCTTGGGTTGTAAACAACGATTGAGTCATTCATTCACTTGATTCATTCATCGTCTTCTTTTGATGGCTTGAGCGTAGCTGAGCGAAACCCGAGCATGGCCGGGCGAAGCCCGGCTAGTATATAATATATGTACATTAAATTGAAATACACGCGCAAAAAATTTTTGCACGTGAGTAATTTGTATGATTTTTTAAATTAGCGCACGCATCTTTGTATATGACTTTCGGTTGTTTACTGAAATTGTTAATGTTTTGAGCTATAATTGAATGCGTTTACTTTTGTACATAACTATTGAAAGTAATTAGTTAATGTTAATTGTAAGAATTTTAATTGTAACTGAATACTTGGGTTAATTACTCGGTGGTATTTTATATTTAATCTATTACTATAAATTAATTAATCTAATAGTTGCCGTGTTCTGTGTAACGATCTGTCAAGTAACGACGTAACTTACGTAACCTACAAAATCGTTTTACCACCAAAATTTGTTAATTTTAATTTAACAATTTAAAATTAACAAATCAGACTGAAAACATTCAAGTAAATTTAAATGTTCTAAATTGCAGTACGTTGGATTGCAAAACAGTTAATATTACTATCATTGTGATAGAATGCTTTACGAAAAATCGGTATGAACAAAAGAACAATTTTAAGCAAATAAATATTCAATTAAACACAATTAAAATGTCAAATTCAGTTACTTAGCTTGAAATTTACATCCAAATATAATCATTCCGACATTACGAAATTTAAAAAAAAGCTGGCCGATATGTTACGTCACACCATTTAAATAAGAAATCGAATAGAATACAAATCGTTATAAAAGTACTTTTAAAAGTAAATATTAAACAGAAATTAAAACACTATCATCGAATAGAATGCTTTACGAAAAATCACATGAAAGCCACATGTGAGCACATGAAAGCCAAGTGTGTTGGCAATTTAGAAATATTCATTTCTACCGTACACAGTTTTGAACATATCACTACGCATGCTTCGAGTTTGCAACTTTATCGAATTTAATTATATTCTTGTATAATACCATATAACCTGCTAAATGAAGAATTTGAATGTCAAATAAATGACTTTATTGACATTGATAAAAAACAGTTCTATATTGAAAGAAAAAGGATCCAGGTTTTTATGGCTGTACCTGCACTACAAGAAGATGCAAAACGTTGGAAAGACGGGAAGGAAGGTCCTTTTGATCTAGTAAAATTTATTCAACAGTATAGATTGGAAAATTCTGTACCAACATTGTAATTTTGCTAAGAATTTTTTTAACAATTGCTATCAGTGTCGCTAGTTGCGAAAGGAGCTTCTCCAAATTGAAGTTGATAAAAAGTTATCCACAATGAGAGATTTAAGACTAAAAAAACCTTGCAATATTTTCTATAGAACAAGAAATTGCAAATAATATAAATTTTGAGAGCATTATATACGATTTTTCTACAATGAAAGTTAGAAGAGTAAATATATAAATATCTTTTGTTTACATACACATATGTGTACAATTTGTTTGTTTATCCAAAAGAAATGAAATTATTTATTTTATTTATAAATATAAAAATATTAAATAAAACATATTTTATGGAATTGTTTTTATAAATTAGGTATATGTTTTGTCTCATAGGTGGGGAAACTGCGACCTCCGTAAGTTTCTTGTGGTCTTTATAAAAGTTGCATTTATAGGTACATATCAACTCAAGCGGCCTCCTTTATTACTGCCTAATTTAAATATGGCATCCAATGGTAAAAAAGTTCCCCACCTATAGTTTGTCTCAGTTACAATTATTAATTTATAAAAACCACCAATTGATTGACTTAGAAAGGGCGGCAAATTGGAGACCGCCCCGGGCGGCAAAAGTTCTAGCTACGCCACTGCTATTAATACTTTATATTTATCCTGCAGATTAAGAGTTTAGTTTTTAATATAATTAATTAGTACGTGCAAGCTTTACCCAAGGTCTTCCCCGGTGGTGCTCCGTTAATACTGTGACCATTGGCTAAGTTAGAGTTCTACCCAGGGCCAGATTTAGAAAATTCTTGACTGTAGGCTCAACTCAGGATGGGGGGTCCCTTAACACTGATGTGGGCGTAAAAGTTCCAAAATTGACACACAGAAATAATAATCATGAATCATTGTGAAAGTACCATTTTACCAAGAATTGTCTATGTGAAGCGTAGAAGCCAAGAACATTATCAAATAACATAACAAAAAGCAATACAACATATTAATTTCATCATTAAAACACCAATACAATGCAACCACAAAAATTTATTAATTTCCTATATACACTATAACATACATATGATGTATAATGATGTAACTATACATGTAAATATACATATGATGAACCAAAAATCAAATTTGAAAGGATATATATAAAAAAATTGCTATTAAGAAAAGGTAAAATAAAAAAAATTAAATTGGGATTTTTTTCTTTTAAAATAAAAATTTTGGAGGGCCCCCCAACATTCTGGGACCCCTAGGCCCGGACCTACCGGGTCTAATGAAAAATCAGGGCCTGCTCCTACCCTTGTGGTGCCACTGTAACCCGGAGTCGCATTCTTTTCTTTCCGCAGCCATCTTTGGACATAGTCTGGCATGTTCCGGCCAGGGAGGGGGGGGGGGGAGTTACTACAACACAATACTATATTAATCAATGACTTAAAAATCCTGTGTTACATTTAATTTTTTTATTTCACTAGGGGCTTTGCCCCTAGGCTCGCTACGCTCGCTCCTCTGTTATGGCTAATAGCGAGATACATAGGAGTGATTCTCGGGCAATGTAACAGCCATTTGCTATTGTCAGTCAATCTTATGCGAAGGGGAATCACTGTTGAATCACTATTTGAGCTTTAAAATTCAATTAAAAATCGAAATTTTATGATAGAGACTAGAAATGAGGTTTATATGAATGAGAAAGCTTTCATCTTCCAGAAGATGTAAATATTTTCTTTGTAAGATAAAAACTAATATTTTGATGACAATATTAGTTAGTTTTTAATTATTTTTAAACAAATGAGGTCTTGTTTGAAGGAGAAATGTCTGTAGTCTTAGATTGTAAAAAGATCAAAATTCTACGATTAATTTTTGGCGAGTTATCGTAATCTGAACATGAAAAAGTTAATATTTTTCCACAAAACATAAAAAAAAAACTCAAAGTCCGACGAAGATGAGACATGTCTAACTTTTTCCCCCGCATTTTTCTGCATCTATTGGTATCGGTCTCGACCCCATACCCCCAGCGGTTTCGGAGGAGATAGCGTGACAAGCCTTTTACGTCGGCGGCGGCGCCAGTTACTTTTTTTAGAATAGAAAGATTAGCTGGTGTAAAGTGCTCCGTGCGTCCGCAATTGGGGATACCATTGTACTATGAGTTACATTGTCCGTGTGCAGTTTCACTAGTATGTAACGCTAAGGTAAAACTGACTTTGTTTTTATTTTTTCAATTTGCGATGCAACTTCTGCAACATTGAATGCTTGCATACGAGTAAATTATTATGGAATATGTCTAATATCCGTCGAAAGAAATTCTTTTTAACGAGTTTCAACATTTCACACCTGATAATTTTTCTATTTTTAAATTACATACTAATTCACAGTAATTATGTTCTGAAAAACTTGATTAATTGCTAAAATATGGTATAGTTCTATTTTTTTCAGGCAAAATGTTAGTGCATGAGTTAAAGAGTTCCTTCCTAGCATTCATAAGAAACAAGCTGAATACCCGTACTTCGCTACGGAGTACATTCAAATTAAATACAACGGTCAATGTATGCAATTAATGTCAATATATATATATATATATATATATATATATATATATATATATATATATATATATATAATAAATACAACGATCAATGTATGCAATTGATGTAAAAAAATGAAAAAAAATATATTTATAAAAAAATCGTAACGCATATTTTTATAGACAAAATAATCTAGAAGAAAATATTCAAATTAACAGTTAATATAGTGCAGTTTAAGGAACATATCTTTTACTGTATTTCAATATTTTTTTGGATATTGTCCAATCGTCTGCCGCATTAGCAAATGAAAAAAATATATTTTTGTCTATTTCGATGTTATGCACGTGACGCAAAATTAGTTTAAAGTATGGGCCTGTTCACATAGGCGTCCGTTGCGGAGCGTTAAAGTATTGAAATATATTTTCATATAGAATTCTGCAGCGTGTCCTGCGTTCAGCGATATGATTTGGAAGAAGACGATCCACATTGCGTTTTTTCGCTTTCTTAAAATTTATATCAACGTTTATAATTTTGTTTACAGTGGACACCGAGCATTTTAATGATTTTGCAACTGTCCTTTGACTAGGGGGATTTTCTTTTAACATTAAACAACGTACCTTTGCAACAGTCGAAGATGTCCGTTTTTTCCTTGGATACTTGTTTGGAATTTTTATCCCACTTGAGGCTCCAATTTGACATTTTTTTCCTTTCTTGTTGACGATATTACCTATCGACGCTTTAGATATCGCAAAACCATGACTCTCACATGGTTTTTTGGATAACGGAGTATGCATATTTCTCTTCGGAAAGAGCATAAATGTAGCCTTCGAACCACTGCTTTGTTAAAAACGCCATTTTGAATAAAAACAAAACTTTCAAGCCGCAGACGATAATTTTGACTTTTAAAAACATAGTACAATTGCAATTATTTCTTTTGCAGCAAACGATTTTTTATTACCGCTTACCAAAATCATCTAAAAAATGTGCGAACGGCCTCTGTATTTAATGGTAAATTATGTATATATGTGCCTGTATGTTTATATATGTACAAGTATATATTTGTGTATGTGTGCCTGTCCAAAGGGAAGTTTCCGTTATAAAAGTCAACCGCTTATAAGAATCAAAAACAGTAGTAACAAACGTGATTCTTATAAGCGGAAATCACTGTATATATATATATATATATATATATATATATATATATATATATATATATATATATATATATATATATATAATCTCGATCGATCGTTTTCGGATCCATCGTTTTTCCGTATGCGTCGTTCACTTTATCCAGTCCCAACGATCATATTGCTTTGTTATGTTTCCGCATCTATCGTTTTCCCGCATTTATCGTTCGTTTCAATCGGTCCCTTGAAAAACGATAGATCGAGATTCCACTGTATATATATATATATATATATATATATATTTTTTTTCTTTCTATGTCTTAGTTATGCACCTGTTTCAATTCGCCGTCTCAGTGATGGCACAAGCCCTTGCCTTGATCCTACAAGTAAATAACCATGTCACTGACCTCACTGGAATAGGGTAGGTACTTCCGATTATTTTTTCTTTACTATAGCATGCTAGATATGAAACACATTGCTGCTAGGGTTGCTCAGCGTAAATGTCTAACTCGAGGCTTAGGGCCTGTTCACACGGAATCCGTTAGCGTTACTCGTATTGACATATTTTAATCCAATCACACACCTTAACGATTTTGTGGCTAATCATTTGGAGGTTTGTAATTGGTTAAATATATTTCAATACGAGTAACTCTGACGCTGAGGGACGCTATATGAAATGCCTTTGCTGCTGTTTGTTTTAAAAGGAGTTCTGTTGCCACGTGGATCTGTAAAACATTAATTTTTGAAATGATTTAAGTTCTCTCAAAATACTCGTCTCATCGAAGGTTTCGAAATAAAAAAAAAGCAACTGACATCTGGTTTAGATTTTTTTTTGGCGCAGGGTTCGGAAAAATCAAGGTGTGCCAAACGCAAGATGAGTACAATAATGATATAATTGTAGACGCTGCTAACTGCAGGTAATAACAACGATATAAAAAGGTGAAAAAAAATCTAAACATGTTAAAAACATCCGAATATAAATGAGAGAAGCTACTTGTCACATTTTATAACAATCTTTTTATTATTTTGCTTTCGGCTTGTCTGCTTGAAGGTGGTTTATTGAAGCCTGCACTGAAATTCTTGGGGTAATAAGAGGATTTAAATTCATAGAAAAATATTCAGAGTGTTATTTGTTAACCAGGTACATTACAACTTATTAATTGACAAAACACCGTAATATTTTGCATATACTAGAAATTAAGAAGTTTTTCCATGTGGTATAATGTGTTGGACTTTACAAAACACAAAAGTTCATCACATTATAAGTGTAATTACTAACGGAAAACATCAAGAAAAATTTATACTGATATGAGTACATACGTACATGTTTAATGAAATTATACTTATAAAGCCGACATGTTAAATAGCAACACGTCAAAAAATGCTGTCCGATCCATGCTATCGATCTGTCCTAGTTAACAAATCGAGTGCTATTTGTTAACTAGGACAGATCGACGACCTAACATGACGCTCGTACAACTAGGGGCTGCCGTAAAATATTTTTTTATATGTTGGCAAAAGTTATGTAGTGCCAACTTCTCAGACATATTGAATATATGACTAGGGCTAAGATTGTAAAATTTTTTTATTCAAGTCTACTTTCACTCTGATTGCAGAGATGTACTGTATCGTATTCTGGCGTTGAAAAATGAAGTTTCGACCAGAACCTCACTTTCGATAAAGTTTTTTTTCCCCCCAATGCGGAGGCACTTGCCGCGAAGACATTCACCTATAATTCACCGCAGTTTTTCTGGCCATTTTATTATGGGGGCGCCATACAGGCAGACCAGCATTGCCCCTATGAAGGGACGACACAAACGGAGGCATTTTAGTAGCGCTTCGCCAGGATTCGATCTGAGCACCCTCAGCACCGAAAACCAGCGCGCTGTACCACAAGGCCGCCACGGCCCTACTTTTGATAAAGTAAAAGAAAAAAAATCAACTACCACCATGCTTGCAGTGTTTTAGTTTTTAAATTTCTAGAAGCTGTTTCGAGATGCATTCAACAGTGAAAATGCTAAATCTGTGTCAAGTTTGAGGTATGATCGAGTTGCCATATTATAGTTTACTTTAGTTTAATTGCCATACTTTAGTTTAATGATCATACTTTAATTTAATATTCACATATTTGTTTAGAGAGACTTAACAGAACATTATTTAAATGGAAAATTTCAGTACATACAACATTCATTATTAACAAATCATGCATTCGTACCAGGGAACAATAATGTACGTATAAGCCCGGATACACACCGAACGCAACAAAACGGTGCGCAACGTTTCTGTTGCTAGGCGTTGCGCAACTAAAATGCTTTATGGTGGAAAATGGTGATACATTTTGACTTGCAATGCTAGGTTGATTTGATATTTCATCAGTAGTAAGTAAGAAGACTGGAGTTGAAGAGGTCTGCAGTATTTCGTTTTTTGTTGAGGGAAGTGTTCAGTTTTGGGAAAGTAGTTTGATCATAATTATGGGTGATATGGCAAGTGAGGAAGTAGAAGTAATTGTTCTTTTGTGGCAATTTATACAATTTTTGGATGAAAAACCAGAAAGAAGCTGTTGGATTCATCCAATCAATAAAAAAAGAGACATTGGCAGAACTTAGAAATGACCCAGATAAGGTTTTCAATTATCGTAGGTTAAGCATACCTACTTTTCCTTATCTCTTGGAATTTGTCGAAGACAAGATTCGGAAAAAGAACAACAACTACCGGAAGAGTATACCTCCAGAAGAAAGGCTTTTAAAAACATTACGGAATAACTTTTAATAACATTGTTGAATAACAAAAGCTTTTTGTTTTGTAAACGTATTGATATAAAGAGCAGTTACAAAAGAAAGATAAATATATAGTTAAGTATCTACTTTTAAATCTAAGAAAGACATACCTTATAAAATATTTAAAAAAAATCAATAAAAAAAAACAATCTAAGCGCAATTTTTTTTCTCCTTCTATCAATTTTGCCGCTCTGGGTAGATGCCCTGCTTGCGCCTCCCTAGATCTGGACTTGAATGACTCAACCCTACTTTTCTTTCTTACCAGTATCTTAAAAAATGGGGGTGTCTGGATTACTTGAGGGCAAGGTTTATTTGGTTAAATGTGATAAAATGGAGTGGTACATACTTAGAATATTCAATTCCTCAGCTATATCTTGCCAAATTTTATTTATTGCATCTTGGCTGTGGTGGTCTTCTCTCTAAAATCATAAATTTCTGGTCTTGAGTTGACAAGAACTATCAATTTGTCAGCATCAACCTCCATCTCTTTTTATTATAATAATGCAAAAATCCTCAACACGGAGCATTAATGAAAATAAAATGCGCATGTTCCCGCACATGCGCAGATGAAATGTTTCACCAGCTGTGTGTCGAGAAACATCGGTCAGAGAAGCGTACATTTTTGTTGCAGCAACGTTCCCGAAATGACGCGGCGTGTTTCAAACAATGTTGCATCCGGTGTGCAGCACTCTCGTTTGATTGCATTGCTGACGATGCGTCGGATACAGAAAGCTCGCAACAGAAACGTTGCGCTCCGTTTTGTTGCTTTCTGTGTGTGGCCAGGCTAAGAAATTTTTATAAACGGAGCCCTGCAGTTAGCAGGATATTTTGTATTTGCCATTTTCTTTCTTTCCCCAACAGAAAACCCACATTTGGCATTGTAACATCATGACTCCCTCTTTCCTGAGAAGCGATCGCCCGAACCAAAGCTCTTCTTAGAGAGGCCTGATCCCGAGAAGCCAAGGGGTGGGGGGTCCGTTTAATTACGAACGGTCGCCTTGCTTCCTTTATTCTATGAGACGCCGTTCACAATACGAAAAGTCTAATGGTGCTACCCCATGGGGGAGCTGAGAATGACTCCGTCAATCTGGCGCTTAGTACCGTTGGGATTGAAAAGGGATGGACTTCCGATGGACTTCCGGCTATATCCACCGAGCGTGGGAAACTGCGGAAAAGCGCGGGAAAATACTACAGCTGGACCATCAAATAAATAGGAGAAGAGATCACCATCAAATAAATAGGATGAAGAGAGCCAGGCAGAGAGACAGAGACAGCCCCGAAGAGCCTGCAGTCCCGGAGAGTGTCGCAGTGCTTGAGAGAGCTCAGAGCCTCGTCAACGTGTTCAGCGAGAATTTTGGGACGGAGCAATCCTAGTTGCTGACCGGTGCGAGTTGTTTCTTGGCTCAAGGCTGAACGAGTCTTCATAACTGTTTTGAGAGGAAACCTCTCGGTTAAAGACTGAAAGAGTCTTTATGAATGGTTTTTGTTGTTTTGAGAAATCTATCAGATGCAGACGAGAATAGTCTCTATATTTTGTATATATGTGTACATATGGGGAATTTTTATACAATTTGTATACTTCAAATGATTCTGTCTCTCGTGTGTTTACTTTAACTACGGGGACGTTACAGCTTGTCATACTTGGAAGTACAGGCGAGATTCGAACAGATCGCGTTAAGATCTCCTGTTTAGAAGGTCGTTCAATTCCGAACGTGTTGAGAGTGTGATCTCTCGAAAATTGAGATTTTTAATCTCAAGTGAAAGCCTTGTGCGAGATTCGATCAGATTGTGTTAAGATCTCCTGTTTAGAAGGTTCAATTTCGAATGTGATTTGGGAGTGTGATCTCTCGGAAATTGAGTGAAACCTTCTGAGGACGCAGTCAGTCCTGTTTTAATGATCTGAGAGTGTGATCTCTCGGAAATTACGATTTTCATCTGTTGTGAAAACGTGTTTGAACGCAGTCCGTCCTATTTAGTGATTTGAGAGTGTGATCTCTCGAAAATTGAGATTTTAATCTCAGAGGAAACCTTGTGTGGAAGCAAGCAATTCTGTTTCCGGTTTATGGTCGAGAGTTTCCTTTCTAGAATTTTCCGTTCCGTGGTAGCGTCAAGAACTTTTTTGAGTGTTCTGTAAATTTAAAAAAAACTGACTTTCAGTGTGTGTGTGTCGAAATTTAAGCCAAGAACTCTTCATCCGTGATTGTGTCAAGAATTGTGTAGAGTGCTGCAAATTTTTAAAAAGAACTGGTCTCCCACGAAAGTGATGTATCAGCCCTGCTGATTTGTTCTGCAAAACGGGATAAGTACTTAGCTTATTATTAAGGCAGTGACCATTTTAAAATTTGGATAAGAAATTTTATGTTTTTTTTTGTTTCTAAACTTACTGCAGTTTAAAATTGAAAGTTGATGATAAGTGTGTTAAGCCATTCGAAAACTTGATAGAGATTTTTTGTGTGTGAAATGTTTTAAGAACTGACCAACTGAATTTGTTATAACCGCTAGTTTTAAAATTTTAAATTTATTTTAACAAAATAACTTTTTTTGTTTTTAAATCTGCTTCATTGAATAAATATTGAGTATATTGAGAGTATTTTGTGTAACACAGTTCGGATTTGAAATTGTTTTGGGAAAATTAAAGAACAAGTTTTCTTTATGGCTTTCTTAAATAAAGCAAAACCACACGAATTGGCGTATCTCGTTGAAAAATTAGGAATTGATCCGAACGGTAAAA